>JAHHZJ010002026.1:0-66931 GCA_021437245.1 Aegilops speltoides
CCCGCCGTCTCCTCGCTCCTCCGACGCACCCAGGAGCTCCGCCTCCTCGCTCTAAGCCTCTCCGCCAAGCTGTGCATCGTCGGACGCCCGTGGAGCCGTCGCCGTCGCCTTCATCACCTCCGGCCGCCGTGGATCTCCGTCGCCGCTCGCCGCCGTCAGCGCCTCCCCCGAGCTCGCCGTCGTCTCTTCCGGTCCCCTGTGAGCCCCCGCGTCGGTTCCCCCACCTCCCCTGCTTTCCCGTGCACCGTAGCCGCGCGCCCGCTCGAGCCGAGCTCCGGCCGCCGCATGTGAGCTCCGCTCCGCGAGCTCGGCGCCCAGCGGCTTCCTTTGCTCCACTAGATCTTGCGTGAGCACGAGTGCGCCCGGTGCTCTCGAGACGCCGCCCGTGGCTTCTAACGGACTCGCCGTGTTCGTGGTCGCCGGCGACGACCTGCGCCCGGCCGTGCTACGGCGGGTGCCGGCGTGGCGCGTCATTAGGACTAACCCCCCCAATTAGCCACCCCACTGCCACTGACACGCGGGCCCCGCAGCGGGTCAAATCTCGATCGACACGGATTAACTCCGATTAACGGTAAGCCAATGACATGTGGGACCCGGTCGTCAGATTTGACCTGGTCAGCACCGTTGACCTCTTGACGCAAGCATGACGATCTTGGCGCAATTAACTATTTTCTGGAATTAAAATAAATCAGGAAATTCCAGAAAATGATTTAAACTTCAAAAATTCATAGAAATTCAACCGTAGCTCAGATTGAAATAATTTATATATGAAAAATTATCAGAAAAATGCAATCTTTCCATCTGTACTAGTTTCATGCATGAAAAACCATCTTATACATGCTGAATATGAGGAAACTCATTATGGCATATTAAGAGACTTAAATTAGAATTGCATTTGAGCTTAGGGTTCAAATGGACTTCAAACCAAATGAATACTAGTTGCATTAGCTCAAACAGCATCACATCTTCATGCCATGTTCATGCATCATATTGTTGCATATGCTTGTGTATTGATTGTTGGCACCGTTCCTTCTCGATAGGTCTTGCTCCGGAGACCGTTCCAGTACCTGTCTATGAAGCAGTGCCTCCTTGTTGATCTACCGAGCAAGCAAACCCCTTGTTCATTCGATATAACCCTACTCTCTCGCTCCTGCTCTCGGTTATTGCATTAGGACAACAACGATTCATCGCTACTTTGTCTGCGGTAGTTGAACCCATCCTCTGCATGACTGTCATTGCCACGATAAATAGTTAAAACCCACTAGCATGTGTAGGAGTTGATTGAGCCCATGTTTTGTTCCTACCATGCTATGCCTGCTATTGCTTAGAGTTGTGTCAGTGCGATTCATTGAGAATGAATTGGAGTGCAGTTCTATGTTACGATCTTGAGAGTGAGCGTGTGAACACGATTTGGTAAAGGTAGCGGTGAGAGGCCATGTAGGAGTACATGGTGGGTTGTCTCTTGGAACCGATCCTTAAGCAATCGAGTTCTATGTATGTTGTCCAATGACTCGATACTACCACACATTGGGTTCCGGTAACTCGACCCCCTCTCGACTTATTAACCAACTTGGTCTCTGTCCAGGAGTCGCAACTAGTTTCTGGTGTTTGTAGGTAGTGCTATTTTTCTACCAAGTGGCACCCGGTAGGGTGGGCTTGGGACAGACTAGGCACACGTGGCCTGGTGTACCGAGTGGCACCCGGATGGTGGGCTCGAGAACCCTGCACACATCGTTTGGGGCCGTGGCGACACCCGGCGGATCTCCTTGCGGATGGAACCGAATAGGCGATAAACCAGGCTAGAGTCTTGTGTGGTTAGTCGGTCGTGGCCGACACCCTCGCTTGAGCTTCCGCTTGAAGGTTGCCGAGATACATGCGTGTACATGGCGGTAAGTGGCGAGGCGTGTGTGAAGAAGTACACCCTGCGGGGTTAACATGATCTATTCGAATAGCCGGGTCCGCGGATATGGACTTCTTGGATGCTTACATGGTACATAGACAACTTGAAGTGGATACTATAAAATGCTCAAGACAAGTGTGAGTACTATGGATGGCCTTCTCGTAAGGGAGACGGGATGAATCCATAGTAGTGTATTGTGTGGTGATTAGTGGACTCGTGTGCGCCATATCACCTCAAAGAAGTTCTGGTAGTCGTAGAATAGGATAGCCACAGAGTCAAAGCTGGCTTGCTGCAACTAAACCCCACAATACCCTCTTGATACAAATGCATGTATGATAGGATCTGATGTAAGTCTTGCTGAGTACCTTTGTACTCATGGTGCTTTATTTATGTTTTTGCAGCGGAGACTTCGGTCTTACTAGTGTTCTCGTGGACTTCGACGAGTAGCTTGTACCTCAGCTACGATCTTGATCGGATGTTGTAGATAGTCAGGCTCTTCAGCCTTTTTTCATTTGTAGATGTCTGTACTCAGACATGTAATGCTTCCGCTTGTTGCTTGTGTGCTCTGAATGTTGGGTCATGAGACCCCTGTTTGTAATAAATGCTATGATGGCTCTTCTGAGCCTTTATCTATATGAGTTGTTGAGTTATGCTGTGATGCCATGTTGTACAGCACATACTTGCATGTTATGCGTACGTGTAATGTGTATTGCTATGTGTGGGATCTGACTATCTAGTTGTTTATTCTTAGTAGCCTCTCTTACCGGGAAATGTCTCCTAGTGCTTCCACTGAGCCCTGGTAGCTTGCTTGCTCCGAACACTTAGGCTGGCGGCATGTGTCCTTCTTTGTTCTGTGTTCATCCCTTGAAATGTCACGCGATGAATACGGAGTCTGTTAGCCGCTACTGCCAGTTCACGAATCTGTTAGCCAGTGCTACTGCACTGGATTCACTCGTGATGACCGACACGTTCGATCTTTGGGTCATGGATGCTGTCCTGTAAGTTTGTGCCACTTTGGGTTTCTGACTAGCCATGTCAGCCGGGCTCCTTATCATATGGATGCTAGCGACACTATCATATCGTGTGCCAAAAGGCATAAACGGTCCCGGCAAAGGTAAGGCGACACCCGTGGGGATACCGTGCGTGAGGCCGCAAAGTGATATGAAGTGTTACATGCTAGATCGATGTGGCATTGAGTCGGGGTCCTGACAGTTTTGGTATCAGAGCTGTAACATCAGAGCTGTAACACACGTATATGATAGTGTCGCTAGCATCCATATGATAAGGAGCCCGGGCTGACATGGCTAGTCATAAACCCAAAGTGGCACAAACTTACAGGGACAGGCATCCATGACCCGGCATCGAACGTGTCGGTCATCAACGAGTGAATCCAGCTGTAGCACTGGGCTAGCGAGACTCCGTGAACCGGCAGAAGCGGGCTAACAGACTCGGTATTCATCGCGTGACATTTCCCGAAGGATGTATACGAGAACGAAGAAGGACACATGCCGGCCAGCCTAAGTGTTCCGGAGCAGTAGCAAGCTACCATGGTGTAACGCCCTCGATGCGGCTATATCTCCTACGTGTCGAAGCACGACTTAGAGGCATAACCGCATTGAAAGCAATGTCGCAAGTGAGGTAATCTTCACACAACCCATGTAATACATAAGGGAAAAAGATACATAGTTGGCTTACAATCGCCACTTCACACAATTACATGAATAAAACATTACATCATTCAGATACAATCAAGGTCCGACTACGGAACCAAAATAAAAGAAGAACCCCAAATGCGATAAAGGACCTCGATCGACCCCAAGCTGGGCTCCCTCTTGATCAACTAGAACAAAACTACACAAAGGGCAAGATCTTCATCGAGCTCCTCCTTGAGCTTGATTCGTCACTGCTCGGTAACATCGGCACCGCAAACTGGTTTTGGAAGTATCCGGTGAGCCACGGGACTCAACAATCTCGCACCAGCGAGATCAAGACTATTAAGCTTATGGGTAAGGTAAAGGCATGAGGTGGAGCTGCAGCAAGCGACTAGCATAAACGGAGGCTAACATACGCAAATGAGGCGAGAAGAGAAGGCAAAGCACGGTCGATAAAAGTATGATCAAGAAGTGATCCTATAGCAACCTCGTCAAGCATAACTCCAACACCGTGTTCACTTCCGGACTCCGCGGAAAGAGACCATCACGGTAACACACGCAGTTGATGTATTTTAGTTAAGGTCGACTTCAGGTTTTCTACAACGGACATTAACAAATTCCCATCTGCCACATAACCATGGGCACGGCTCTCGAAAGTTTATACCTGCAGGGTGTCCCAACAGCCCATGACAAGCTCTCGCGATCATCGAAGGAATAAACCTTCACCCGAGACACTCCGATCAGGCTCGGTATCCCGGTACATCAAGACATTTCACAATGGTAAAACAAGACCAGCAAAGCCGCCCGAATGTGCCGACAAATCCTGATAGGAGCTGCACATATCTCGTTCTCGGGGCACACGGATTGTCCAAACTTCGGTAGGCCAGCCCGAGTTGCCCCTGGTGGCCACCGTGATTGACGGTTTGGACCAACACTCACGAGCAGCACCGGCCGGGGGGTAAATAAAGATGACCCTTGGGCTCCGGAAACCCAAGGGAAAAAAAGGGCTAGGTGAGGCAAATGGTAAAAGGCAATGTTGGGCCTTCTGGACAAGTTTTATTCAAAGCGAACTGTCGGGGGTCCCATAAATCACCCGACCGCGTAAGGGACGCAAAAATCGGGAACATAACACGGTATGACGGAAACTAGGGCGGCAAGAGTGGAACAAAACACCAGGCATAAGGCCGAGCCTTCCACCCTTTACCAAATATATAGATGCATTAATAATATAAGATATATTGTGATATCCCAACAAGTAAACATGCTCCAACAAGGAACAACATCTCCATGTTCCAACGAGGAACAAACTTCAATCTTCACCTGCAACTAACAACGCTATAAGAGGGGCTGAGCAAAGCGGTAACATAGCCAAACAACGGTTTGCTAGGAATGGTGTCAAAGGTTAGAGGTTCATGGCAATTTGGGAGGCTGACACGCAAATGGTAGGCATCGTAGCATGGGCATAGCAAAAGAGCGAGCAAACTAGCATAGCAAAGATAGTAGTGATTTCGAGGGTATGATCATCTTGCCTGAAATCCCGCAAGGAAGAAGAACGATTCCATGAAGAAGACAAACGGACGAAGTCGAACGAATCCTCACAACTCCGGAACGAAACCGAAGCTAAACGAGAGAAGCAACCCGGAAAGAAACAAACACCATAGTAAACAACCATCACATAAGCATAGCATGATGCACAAACAAGTATGATGCATGTCCGGTTTAAAGAGGCGTGGCATGGCAAAGTGCAACAAACAACACTACAAATTAAGTGGAGCTCAATATGCAACGAGTTGCATATTGACGGAACACCACATTCAAGTATTTAGTTCACTCTTGTTTAAGCTACCCAACAATATTAAATGTTGATTAACATGGCAAGAGGTGAAGCATCAATAAACTAACTATTTAGGCAAGTTTAAATGAGGCCGGAACAACAAACAACATTTCCGGAAAAACCCCATGACATTTAGCAATTTAATGCAAACACAAGTTTTAAACATTTTAATTTGTTGTTATGATGATGCGGATGACATATGCAAGTTTATGCAATTTTTATGAGAACGTTAACATGAGCATGATATGAAGCATTTGTAGCCGTGGCGGAACGAAAAAGGGTGCCAGGGCGGCGAAACGAAAAGGGTGCCACGGCGGCGAAATCCGAAAATGATGCCACGGCAACATATCGGTGATCCGACAACTCCTCGAGACGTCGATGCAAAAGAAAGGTGACGGGAGCGTGTGGAACATGCGAAAGATGGTGGAATGATCCCGGTTACCGGGTTCCCACGTGTCGGTGGCATGGCAAAGAGGGCATCGCAAGGACAATTTGACCACGGTGCAAAACTTGAGCATCTCATACAACCAAGCATGCATTCGTTCACGGCCGTCGTCTCGGTGGTATACCTTGAGCGTGCATCTTGGAGCGGTTCGAGTCGTCGAGGGAAGTAGAGGAAGTAGTTGTTCCGCGACGGTAGTAGGGGAAGTAGTTGTTCGCGGCGACGGTAGTGGAAGTAGTGGTACATCTCGTAGTGGAAGTAGTTGTTCAGGTCCTTGGCGGGTCGTCGTGTAGCCGTACATGATCGTCGTGGTACTCCGTTCGAAGTCGTACACGTTTCGTAGATGTTCAAGTCGTCGGTGTCGTGGTACTTGGGGTCTTTGGACTTGGCGGTCTCGATTCTTGCGACGGTAGTGGTACACGTGGTAGATGAACTTGGCGATTCGAAGGGGTACTTGGCGGGTCGTCGAGGGACGCGTTCTTGGAGATCCCGTAGACGCGGTAGGGGTACTTGACGTCCACGGAACTAGCAGCGAGCGCCGGGTCTCGGTCCCGATCTTGAGGAGCAGCGACGCTGCGCAGTACATGGGCAGCTACACCAGGTAGCATGGTGGAGAGGCAAAACAACAGCAGGAGTCGAGGCAGGCGGCAGAGGCAGCGGGACGCTGGGTCGCGCTTCGATCGGAGGAGGCCCGAACGGTGAGGCAGGGCGCCGGAGATGTTGGGAGCAGGCGTCGCTTGGCGGCTCGGGGCTCGAGGACTTGGCATGGCGGCCTGGAAGAAAGCAGCGGCTGGGCGGACGGCCGGGTCGGCACCGGCGGGAGATAGCGGCGGCGGCGCACAGTGGCGGGCAGACAGGGACGGCAATGACAAAGCAAGGAGGCGAAAGGCCGGGCGAGGAGGTGGAGAGGCGCAGAGGCGGAGGAGGCGCGACAGGGACGGTGGGTCGGCGGCGGCCGCAGCTCGGGAGGTCAGCGGGAGGGCAGGGAGGCGAGCACCGGGCGGCGCGGGCCGTGGCCGACGACAGCGATGGCGGAGGGCGGGCGCCATGGGAACGCAGAGCAGTGGAGAGGCGCGGGCGTCGCGCGGAGGCGGCCTTCGGCTGCGGGCCGATGTCGAGGGGAGATCGGGCGGGAAGACTCGCGAGGGCGGAGGGAAAGAATGGGGATCGGGAGCGATCCCAATCGGGATGATGGTGGTGGCGGAGTGAGGACCGAGAGGAGAGAGCGAGGGGATCGGGGAGGGATCGAGGATAGAGCTAGGGTTAGGAGCTGGGTAATTTGGGCCTCCAGGAGCAATTGGGCCGGCCTGGCTGGATAGGCCCAAGAGGCTAGCTGGGCTCCTCTATCACTAATATTTAGCAGAAAAGAAAATAGAGATAAGAAAAGAAGGGAAGGTTAGGGAAAGAATTTGGGAACGAGGACAATTTTCCCGGGCTCACAAAAATATGAAGAATTTAACAAAAATGGCCGAGGATTTTGGTGGATCTCGGAAAATGATAGAATAATAATGGCAAGGTTTTGAGGTCAACTCGGAGTAGAAAAGGCATGGGATTTAATATGCAAGTGTGTTCTGGTGAATTCCAAATCAATGGAATATTTTAAATATAGCTCCCTAATATTGGGAGGATATGTTATAAAGAGAAGTCACCCTTCCCTCGATTTAAATGGATCGAGAAATCCATGCAATTTATTTAGAAGAGTTTTAAAAATTAAATGGCATGATGGCATGATGCAATGCAAGAGATGACATGATGCAATGCAAAACAAAACAAATCGCACGACAAAACCCGGAATAGCTGGAAGTCTTCTGGAGCGTCGGTCTCGGGGCGTTACAACACTCCACCACTATGAGAGGATCTCGTCCCGAGATCTAGAATGGCACCGGAGGGAAAAGGAAGAGGAAGAGGAGAGGTAAAACTAAGTTGCTTCTTTAACGAACGAGTGAAACCACGAACCTTGAGAGGTTGAACAAAATGAAAGGAAGGAAAATAACGAAGATGAGCAAAGTTGAAACACTTCGTTAGGAAAGAGGAACAAGGGATACGACGAGAACCAAGAGGTTTAGTGATCAGATAGATATTGAAACCACTCCGGTTAAAACTAGATAGAGAAGGAATAAGATTGATATAATTTGGGCAGCACTCCGACTGTAAATGGAAGGAATTGAACATGTTCTTGACAAGATGCGAGGACTCGAATGATAGCACGACACTCCGGCTAAACGAATAAGCATGAAGAACATGATCCTCACAATTCGATATGATGAGTGAAAAGAGCAACATCACAATGCCTCCGTAATGAAAGAATAGAAGATAGACCATTCGAATAAAGGGACGGAGAAGAAAATGCAAACTTCTACCACAATTGAATTTGGAAGGCATCCTTGCAAGAAGGTTAGAATAGAGTTGTTGGAAGATCAACAACGAGAAGCACAAGCTTGTTGTGGGCTTATGGCAAACATCTGAAAATGATGAGGTGACAACCAGCCACTAACGGAAACCATTGATTTGATTGAGAGCACCAAAGAGATGAAAGCTTCTTCACCGAGAGGATAGGAGAAAACTCGGATCATTGATATGCACCACAAATAGCAACATCCCTTAAGGAAAGGCTTAGGTGAAATATAACACGAGATAACTCCAACGAAGAAGTTGATTGGTCGAAAAGATGTCTTGAACGAAGAGAAAATGATGTATTTAAAATACCTCAATCTTGACAACATGTGAATCATGAAGCATGAAGGGAAATTGCCAAGAATGACATAAAACCACCTGAAAAGATAAGGTCGAAAGAATTGCACTTCGAAATGCAAGATGAAGAATACTTGAACTCCCCAAAACAAAACATGTGTTGAGCACCATGTTTATTTTAGAGTATAGCTTGGCGGATCATAGCTTCAAGAGAAATCATGAAGAACAATTGAAGAATGAAAGGAATCCTTGACGAACCCACCATGTAGAGCCTCCATGAAGAACTCCGGTAATAAAAGAATGATCGAACGAAAGGAAAGTTGAAAACACAATGTGAAGCCTTGCAATGATTTAGATGGATCTCCGCGACGAGATAATGCGGAAAACTTAGAACTCCGGAAAATAAAAGATGAAGCATCTCGAACCAAGAATGTGATATGATGAACAACTCCGGAAAGAAGAAATTAATCACTTGGATGAACCAGAATAAGAATTATGTTATGCGTATCCTTCACCAATTAAATTGATGACAATCAACGGATTTGGCATACTACTTATTCTCGTATAAAGGATTAAAAGAGATATATCAAAACTTGAGAAGGTCTTCAACGAACCACCGGTAGGATTGGAACAACAAATGAATTGATATGATGAACAAGAAAGTGAGATCTTGAAAGAACCACCGTAAGAATTGAAAATGAAAGTAGCAAAGGCACAATTCACCGGGAAGAATTGGAAAACGAATGAAGATACTTGAGGGTATTTAGATACATGAGAACGAAGAGATCATGAACTGATTAGAGGATATTTGAACGAATCACCGGTAAGATTTAGAGAACGATAGCTACGCGCTGAGAATGAAGAATTATGACACGATGGCCTTCGGAGGAAAGAAATGGAAACAACTCAAGAAATGCTCCGGATGGTAAGAAAAGAATTCTCACAATCGAAAACAATTATGAGAGGATGGCATCAAGCTAGAACCATGAATCTTTGGAAGAACGGGTAAGGATTTGAGAGGAACTCTTCTTCGGTCTTCAAATGATGAGAATGACAACGAGAAACACCACCAAAAATTATTGAGGCACACCGGAAGAATCAAAAGCGAAGAGGTTGAGTCAACTATGAAAAGAATTGAAAGATCTTGGAGAAAAGCATTTGACTGATGATAACTCATTCTTACGTCAAACTTGGAGGAGAATTTGGGATAGCTCCGGAATAATAGAAGAGTCAGGTAAGATCCTGGGAAAAGACCTGTGGGTTAGGGCCCACTCAAAAGAACACCGTTGAAAAGATTTAAAAGAGATGTTGCACCGGTTGAATTAAATGACTTGAATGAGATACCAATCTCGAAAGAGCTTGAACTAATGCAGAGTGGAAACACGAATCTTCGAGATATCTTGAGCACTCCGGAATAACAAATAGCGAGAAGAAGAATGATAATGAGGTGCACTGGTATGAGAAAGCATTAGAAACAAGGAAAGGAATATGATGAATATCGAAAGCTTGAAAAAGATCCACCGGAGAAGAGACAACAATGAAGGATGATGAACTTGAAGCTGTTGAGCATCTTCATGGAAAATCACCGGATAAGAACATTGATTGAAAAGAATGAAGAGATTTCACATGAATAAATGGATACTTGATTAAGAAATCTGTGTCCTTGAAGTAAAAGGGTGGGAGGGCGGGGAAAACAAAGACAACTTGGGATGAACAAAACAAACACCGTTGAGAAATTTTAGAATTGATCTTACGGATGGGAAAAATGATGGGATCCACTTGAAGAGAAGCACGCCGGTAGGAAAAGAATTAACATGACAACCTCAAGGATCAAAAAGGATTAGCACTCTCATAGAAATATGAGAACACCGGTTAGGAAAGGTATGGGTTCAACATTTGACTTCGAAGCAACTCGAATACCACAAATAAAACAAAACAAAGGATTTGGCTTGCAGAATAAGCCGGAACAAACATATGATAGAGATTTCGTCCGAAGTTTTCGTGGTGGGGCCTACACGGGCTCAATCGTACAGCACCATCATGTACAAGGCAGTGCACATGACATCTGAAGCGTCCCAGTCGGCATAGCCAAGGACTCTTTAAGACACAACGAGACCCTTTGTAAAACCAACCGTGAATAGGCGGACCACTAGGCGTCGAACCCCAATTTCATATCATACATCCGTCGGAAAGATATCCTAAGAGCTACTTGAATTCCCACCTATAAAACTCCCGAAATTTTACGGTTATGCAATCGGTGTTGGGGATACAGGGAGCAATATATCTCACACAAACTAACAATCCCTACATCCAGTTGTATCCATCCGTCAACACATAACCAAGAAACCTTCGAAATCGTCTACCTCAACCTTGAAAAGCATCCGTTATACGAGTCATGGCAATACTCCGTACTCACCTCGATCTTGGGTTAGCGGGATTATCTCACCAACAACTGCATAAAAGAGATTTTCGATGTCGCGTACTAAACTCGGGTATTCCGAACTGCAATGATAAAATTATGACGACAACACCTCGGAGCTCAACTCCCCGGGACACTGCCACAACCCCTAAATGTCAGGAGGCAACCAAGACAATGTTGTCATCATAAGAATATCGGAACGATCCCAAGATACCCGCGTGATCCTAAAAAAAATTTTTAGTGAAATTTGAGAAGAGAAGAGTCAAAACTCTACGTCAGGATACCTCACCAGAAGGTCGAAGGGACTGGGAAGTAAAAAGAATTCCTAAACTCTCCGATATATATAATCCTAAATGACTCAAAACATTTTTCTAGACACAACTCGGCCACTAAAAGCGATCAAGCGTGGGGGCTCCTAAGGTCGGGATGGCTCGATTACCAACTTGCGCCCTCGATGCGGCTATATCTCCTACGTGTCGAAGCACGACTTAGAGGCATAACCGCATTGAAAGCAATGTCGCAAGTGAGGTAATCTTCACACAACCCATGTAATACATAAGGGAAAAAGATACATAGTTGGCTTACAATCGCCACTTCACACAATTACATGAATAAAACATTACATCATTCAGATACAATCAAGGTCCGACTACGGAACCAAAATAAAAGAAGAACCCCAAATGCGACAAAGGACCCTGATCGACCCCAACTGGGCTCCACTACTGATCAACTAGAACAAAACTACACAAAGGGCAAGATCTTCATCGAGCTCCTCCTTGAGCTTGATTGCGTCACCTGCTCGGTAACATCGGCACCTGCAAACTGGTTTTGGAAGTATCTGGTGAGCCACGGGGACTCAGCAATCTCGCACCCGCGAGATCAAGACTATTTAAGCTTATGGGTAAGGTAAAGGCATGAGGTGGAGCTGCAGCAAGCGACTAGCATAAACGGAGGCTAACATACGCAAATGAGAGCGAGAAGAGAAGGCAAAGCACGGTCGATAAAAGTATGATCAAGAAGTGATCCTATAGCAACCTGCGTCAAGCATAACTCCAACACCGTGTTCACTTCCGGACTCCACGGAAAGAGACCATCACGGTAACACACGCGGTTGATGTATTTTAGTTAAGGTCAACTTCAGGTTTTCTACAACGGACATTAACAAATTCCCATCTGCCACATAACCGCGGCACGGCTCTCGAAAGTTTATACCTGCGGGGTGTCCCAACAGCCCATGACAAGCTCTCGCGATCATCGAAGGAATAAACCTTCACCGAGACACTCCGATCAGGCTCGGTATCCCGGTACATCAAGACATTTCACAATGGTAAAACAAGACCAGCAAAGCCGCTGAATGTGCCGACAAATCTGATAGGAGCTGCACATATCTCGTTCTGGGGCACCGGATTGTCCAAACTTCCGGTAGGCCAGCCCGAGTTGCCCCTGGTGGCCACCGGCGGTTGACGGTTTGGACCAACACTCTACGAGCACCGGCCGGGGGGTAAATAAAGATGACCCTTGGGCTCCGAAACCCAAGGGAAAAAAAGGGCTAGGTGAGGCAAATGGTAAAAGGCAATGTTGGGCCTTCTTTGGACAAGTTTTATTCAAAGCGAACCGTCGGGGTCCCATAAATCACCCGACCAGCGTAAGGGGCGCAAAATCCGGGAACATAACACGGTATGACGGAAACTAGGGCGGCAAAGTGGAACAAAACACGGGCATAAGGCCGAGCCTTCCACCCTTTACCAAATATATAGATGCATTAATAATATAAGATATATTGTGATATCCCAACAAGTAAACATGCTCCAACAAGGAACAACATCTCCATGTTCCAACGAGGAACAAACTTCAATCTTCACCTGCAACTAACAACGCTATAAGAGGGCTGAGCAAAGCGGTAACATAGCCAAACAACGGTTTGCTAGGAATGGTGTCAAAGGTTAGAGGTTCATGGCAATTTGGGAGGCTGACACGCAAATGGTAGGCATCGTAGCATGGGCATAGCAAAAAGCGAGCAAACTAGCATAGCAAAGATAGTAGTGATTTCGAGGTATGATCATCTTGCACGAAATCCCGCAAGGAAGAAGAACGATTCCATGAAGAAGACAAGCGGACGAAGTCGAGCGAATCCTCACAACTCCGGAACGAAACCGAAGCTAAACGAGAGAAGCAACCCGGAAAGAAACAAACACCATAGTAAACAACCATCACATAAGCATAGCATGATGCACAAACAAGTATGATGCATGTCCGGTTTAAAGAGGCGTGGCATGGCAAAGTGCAACAAACAACACTACAAATTAAGTGGAGCTCAATATGCAACGAGTTGCATATTGACGGAACACCACATTCAAGTATTTAGTTCACTCTTGTTTAAGCTACCCAACAATATTAAATGTTGATTAACATGGCAAGAGGTGAAGCATCAATAAACTAACTATTTAGGCAAGTTTAAATGAGGCCGGAACAACAAACAACATTTCCGGAAAAACCCCATGACATTTA
Organism: Aegilops speltoides; assembly: GCA_021437245.1. Taxonomy (NCBI): domain Eukaryota; kingdom Viridiplantae; phylum Streptophyta; class Magnoliopsida; order Poales; family Poaceae; genus Aegilops; species Aegilops speltoides. The sequence goes on from JAHHZJ010002026.1 coordinate 13,447, forward strand.
GCAATTTAATGCAAACACAAGTTTTAAACATTTTAATTTGTTGTTATGATGATCACGGATGACATATGCAAGTTTATGCAATTTTTATGAGAACGTTAACATGAGCATGATATGAAGCATTTGTAGCCGTGGCGGAACGAAAAAGGGTGCCAGGGCGGCGAAACGAAAAGGGTGCCACGGCGGCGAAATCCGAAAATGATGCCACGGCAACATATCGGTGATCCGACAACTCCTCGAGACGTCGATGCAAAAGAAAGGTGACGGGAGCGTGTGGAACATGCGAAAGATGGTGGAATGATCCCGGTTACCGGGTTCCCACGTGTCGGTGGCATGGCAAAAGAGGGGCATCGCAAGGACAATTTGACCACGGTGCAAAACTTGAGCATCTCATACAACCAAGCATGCATTCGTTCACGGCCGTCGTCTCGGTGGTATACCTTCGAAGCGTGCATCTTCGGAGCGGTTCGAGTCGTCGAGGGAAGTAGAGGAAGTAGTTGTTCCGCGACGGTAGTAGGGGAAGTAGTTGTTCGCGGCGACGGTAGTGGAAGTAGTGGTACATCTCGTAGTGGAAGTAGTTGTTCAGGTCCTTGGCGGGTCGTCGTGTAGCCGTACATGATCGTCGTGGTACTCCGTTCGAAGTCGTACACGTTTCGTAGATGTTCAAGTCGTCGGTGTCGTGGTACTTGGGGTCTTTGGACTTGGCGGTCTCGATTCTTGCGACGGTAGTGGTACACGTGGTAGATGAACTTGGCGATTGAAGAAGGGTACTTGGCGGGTCGTCGAGGGACGCGTTCTTGGAGATCCCAGAAGCGGTAGGGGTACTTAGCGTCCACGGAACTAGCAGCGGAGCGCCGGGTCTCGGTCTGATCTTGAGAGCAGCGACAGCTGCAGTACATGGGCAGGCTACACCGGGTAGCATGGTGGAGAGGCAAAACAACAGCAGCGAGTCGGCGAGGCGGCAGGAGCCGGCGGGACGCTGGGTCGCGCTTCGATCGGAGGAGGCCGAACGGTGAGGCAGGGCGCCGGAGATGTTGGGAGCAGCAGGCGTCGCTTAGCGGCTCGGGGCTCGAGGGACTTGCGCGCGGCGGCCTGGAAGAAGGCAGCGGCGGCGGCTGGACGCTTGGCCGGGTCGGCACCGGCGGGAGATAGCGGCGCGGGCGCACCGTGGCGGGCAGACGGAGACGGCGGGCGACAAAGAAGGAGGCGAGCGCCGGGCGAGGAGGTGGAGAGGCGCAGGCGGAGGAGGCGCGACGGGCGGTGGGTCTGGCGCGCGGCGCGCTCGGGAGGTCGACGGGAGGCGAGGCGAAGCACCGGGCGGCGCGGGCCGTGGCCGACGGCGGCGGTGGCGGAGGGCGGGCGCCATGGGAACGCAGGCAGTGGAGAGGCGCGGGGCGTCGCGCGGAGGGGCGGCGCTCGGCTGCGGGGCCGATGTCGAGGGGGAGATCGGGCGCGGGGAAGACTCGCGAGGGCCAGAGGGAAAGAATGGGGATCGGGAACGATCCCAATCGGGATGAGCGGCTGGCGGCGGAGTGAGGACCGAGAGGGAGAGAGCGAGGGGGATCGAGGAGGGATCGAGGGATAGAGCTAGGGTTAGGAGCTGGGGCGGCTGGGCCTCCAGGAGCAATTGGGCCGGCCTGGCTGGATAGGCCCAAGAGGCTAGCTGGGCTCCTCTATCACTAATATTTAGCAGAAAAGAAAATAGAGATAAGAAAAGAAGGGAAGGTTAGGGAAAGAATTTGGGAACGAGGACAATTTTCCCGGGCTCACAAAAATATGAAGAATTTAACAAAAATGGCCCGAGGATTTTTGGTGGATCTCCGGAAAATGATAGAATAATAATGGCAAGGTTTTGAGGTCAACTCGGAGTAGAAAAGGCATGGGATTTAATATGCAAGTGTGTTACGGTGAATTCCAAATCAATGGAATATTTTAAATATAGCTCCCTAATATTGGGAGGATATGTTATAAAGAGAAGTCACCCTTCCCTCGATTTAAATGGATCGAGAAATCCATGCAATTTATTTAGAAGAGTTTTAAAAATTAAATGGCATGATGGCATGATGCAATGCAAGAGATGACATGATGCAATGCAAAACAAAACAAATCGCACGACAAAACCCGGAATAGCTGGAAGTCTTCTGGAGCGTCGGTCTCGGGGCGTTACACATGGCTCGGTGGAAACACTAGGAGACATTTCCCGGTAAGAGAGGCTACTAAGAATAAACAACTAGATAGCCAGATCCCACACATACCAAGCATTTCAATAACATACACACAATATGCTCGATATGTGCAAATACAACATGGCATCACAACATGACTCTACGACTCAAGTATTTTGTTCAATAGGCTCCGAGGAGCGAGATATTACAACATTGGTCTCACGACCCAGCATTCAAAGCATACAAGTCAAAGCACAAGCGGAAGCTTAACATGTCTGAGTACAGACATCTATAAATGAAAAAGGCTGAAAAGCCTGACTATGTACCAGATCCTGCCGAGGGCACAAGATCGTAGCTGAGGTAACAAGCTAAACGTCGAAGTCCGCGTGGAACTACTAGCGAGACTGAAGTCTCTCTGCAAAAACATAAAATAGGCAAACGTGAGTACAAATGTACCCAGCAAGACTTACATCACAACTAACTACATATGCATCAGTATCAACAAAGGGGGTGGTGGAGTTTGACTGCGACAAGCCAGCTTTGACTCGGTGGCTATCCTAAACTACATTTGCAAGTAACTCTTTGAGGTGGCGCACACGAGTCCACATATTCACCATATCAATACACCACTATGGATCCGCTCCCGTCTCCCTCACGAGCGTCATCCATAGCACTCACGCTTATCTTGCGTATTTTAGAGTATCCACTTTCACTTGTCTATTAACTGTACAAGGGTCCAAGTTTCCATATCCGAGGAATCCGGCTATTGAATAGATAATGATAACCTGCAGGGTGTACTTCTTCACACACGCCTCGCCACTTATCGCCTCAGACACGTCATGTACCTCGGCAACCTTCAAGCGGAAGCAGGCGAGGAGTCGGCCACGCCTACCTAAACACTCAAGTCTCTCGTCCAGGTTTATCGCCTATTCGGGTTCCATCCACAAGGAGATCCGGCCGGGGTGTCGCTCACGGCCCCAAACGATGTGAGCAGGGTTCCCAAGCCCACCATCCGGGTGCCACTTGGTACACCGTGCCACTGTGCCTAGTCTGTCCCAAGCCCACCTGTACCGGGTGCCACTTGGTAGACTACTAACACTACCTACAAACACCAGAAACTAGTTGCAACTCCTGGACAGAGAACAAGGGTGATCAAGAAGCCGAGAGGGCTTGGAGCGCCCGGAGCCCAATGTGTGGTAGTAACTGTTCATGGATCACAAACACAGAACTCAGTTCCTGAGGACGGCTGCAATGAGACAACCCACCATGTACTCCTACATGGCCTCTGACCGCTACCTTTACCAAATCGTGTTCACACACTTAGCTCACACACAGTAGGACATGTTCACACACCTCTGATTCATTCCCGATGAATCAGACCTGACTCAACTCTAAGCAATAGCAGGCATGACAAACAAGCAAGAATGAGTAGGCACATCAGGGCTCAAACAACTCCTACTCATGCTAGTGGGTTTCATCTATTTACTGTGGAATGACAGGTCATGCAGAGGATAAAGGGGTTCAACTACCGCAGCATGTAACAGTTGTATCGTTGTTGTCCTAATGCAGTAAAATAGAGCAGAAGCGAGAGAGTGGGATTGTATCGGAATGAACAAGGGGGTTTTGCTTGCCTGGCACTTCTGAAGATAATATAGCTCTTCATCGGTGTCATCGAACTCATCGTTGGAACATCGCCTACCGAGAGGGGACAAATACCGGCAAACAAAGAGGGACACAATCAATGCAATGCAACAAATATGATGCATGATAATGTCATGGCAATATGCTGTTGATTGAGCTAATGCAACTAGAAACCAGATTAAATGAAGCTGGTTTGAACCAAAGATTCAAATTCAACTCCATATGTGATTATTTAAATGCCATTCACTTAGTTTGTCCTAAACAGCAGCCACAAGTTGTTCTAACATGCATGAAAATGGTACAGATGGATAGATTGGATTTTTCTGATAATTTTTCATATATAAATTATTTCAATCTGAGCTACGGTTGAATTTCTATGATTTTTAGAAGTTTATACTATTTTACGGAATTTCTTGATTTATTTTAAATCGAGAAAATTATTAACTAACGTCGACATCGCGTCATCGTAATGACGTCAAGCAGGTCAACTGCGGTTGACCAGGTCAAACCTGACCGGTGGGGTCCACTGGTCAGTCACACAGTGTTGTCTGTGTCACAGACAGGTGGGGTCAAGTCAGCAGCCAGGTCAGCAAAGTCAACCTGACATGTGGGCCAAGTGGATTAGTCTAAGTTAAACAGGGAATTAATCCCGGGGTTAATTAGAGCGTGGGGCCCATCCGTCAGTGGCACACCGCTAAACTAACCGCGTGGTTAGTGACTAACCTAACCTAATGACGCCAAGTCAGCGAACGGCGTTTAGCCGCCGGTGACGAAATCCCGCGGCGGTGGCTCACCGGTGTTGCTCGGGACGGTGCTACTGAGCGTCGGTGGATCGCTAAAGGCACCAAAGTAAAGCCCATCGTCGCGCGCATCGTGGGAAGCAGACGGAGGGCGCGGGTGGCGGAGCTCGCCGGAGCGGAGCTGAGGCGGCGGCAAACACGGCTCCGGGCGGGATGTGGCTGCGAGGCACTGGCGAGGGCTGCGGAGGGCCTCTGGCCTCTGGCATCACCAGAGCACGGTGGCGTCTTGCGGAGTGGCTGGCTCGGGTTACATTCACGGTGGCGCCATGGACGGCGGCGAGGTGCTCGCGAGTTCGACAGTAGCAAGCTACTGGCCGCAGCAAAAACGGAGAGGGAAAGCGGACGGTGAGCTCACTATGATCACGAAGAGGGCTCGGCTTGCTCGGGGCGGCTTGGTGGCGGCGAATCAACGTCGGCGGTGACCGGCTCTCGAGGTGGAAGACGGTGGTGATAGCGACGCTTCGGAGGCGTCGGCTGGCTTGGCTCGGTGGAGATGGCGAGGAAGGCGACACGAAGCTCGTGGGCTCACAGAGGGGCGAGGGTGGCTGTGGCATGAAACGGCGTCGGCGGCGGCGAGCTCCGCTTCGGTGGGGAAGAGAGGGGATCTGGGGAAAGTGAGGTGAGGAGAGAGCAAGGAGGTCAGGCGTGTCGTGGCGTCCGCAGCGGTGTCATGGAAGAAGCGAGCAGGCAGGGAGGGAGGTGGTGGCACTTTGCTGCGTGCGCTTGGCTTGCTGGCACACGCCCGCCCTCTTGTCCCAGGAGGAAGACGACAGGGAGGCGCTGGTGGGCTGGGCCGACCGACTACAATCTTGGGCGAGGTAAGTGGGCTATAGGTAGCGACAGGTAACACTCTATCCGTATCAATTTTTGTTTCATTTTCTATTTGCCTTTAACTTTGTGGCTTTATTAAAAATAGTTAAACACCTTCAAAAATCCTGAAAATAATCATAGGATTTGCTATGTCGGGATCGACTATCTAGTTGTTTATTCTTAGTAGCCTCTCTTGGAAATGTCTCCTAGTGCTTCCTTTGAGCCTGGTAACACTCTTGCTTTCGAACATAGGCTGGCGGCATGTGTCCTTCTTTGTTCACAATATACATCGCCGAAATGTCGCGATGATCTGGGAGTCTGTTAGCCGCTACAGCCGGTTCACGAATCTGTTAGATGCTTTGCAGCTGGATTCACTTCGTGATGACCGCACGTTAAATCTTTGAGTCATGGATGCTGTCCTGTAAGTTTGTGCCACTTTGGGTTTCTGACTAGCCATGTCAGCCGGGCTCCTTATCATATGGATGCTAGCGACACTATCATATCGTGTGCCAAAAAGCGCAAAGCGGTCGGGCAAATAGCGACACCGATAGGGGATCCGTCGCGTGAGCATAAAGTGATATGAAGTGTTACATGCTAGATCGATGTGGCATTGAGTCGGGGGTCTGGTTTTGGTGTAATTGTAACATCGAGTACGTAACACCGCGTATATGATAGTGTCGCTAGCATCCATATGATAAGGAGCAGGTGACATGGCTAGTCATAAACCCAAAGTGGGCACAAACTTCGAGGGAGGCATCCATGACCCGGCATCGACGTGTCGGTCATCAGAGTGAATCCAGGCTGTGGGCCTTTGAGACTCAGAATGACCAAGCTGTGGCGGGCTAACAGGACTCGGTATTCATCGCGTGACATTTCCCGAAGAACAGACCTGAGCGAAGAAGGACACATCTTGGCCAGCCTAAGTGTTAGGAGGTAGCAAGCTACCATGGTGTAGCGCCCTCGATGCGGCTATATCTCCTACGTGTAGAAGCACGACTTAGAGGCATAACGCATTGAAAGCAATGTCATAAGTGAGGTAATCTTCACACAACCCATGTAATACATAAGGGAAAAAAGATATAGTTGGCTTCTGATAAGCCACTTCACACAATTACATGAATAAAACATTACATCATTGAGATACAATCAAGGTCCGACCTACGGAACCAAAATAAAAAGAACCCCAAATCGACAAAGGACCACTGATCGACCCCAATTTGGGCTCCTCTTGATCAACTAGAACAAAAACTACACAAGGGCAAGATCTTCATCGAGCTCCTCCTTGAGCTTGATTAAATCACCTTTCTCGTAACATCGGCACACCGCAAACTGGTTTTGAAGTGTCACGGTGAGCCCGCGGGGACTCAGCAATCTACTTTTGCAGAGATCAAGACTATTAAGCTTATGGGTAAGGTAAAGGCATGAGGTGGAGCTGCATAGCGACTAGCATAAGCGGAGGCTAACATGTCACAAAAATGAGGCGAAGAAAGCAAAAGCAGTCGATAAAAGTATGATCAAGAAGTGATCCTATAGCAACCTCGTCAAAGCATAACTCCAACACGTGTTCACTTCAGGACTCCATGGGAAAGAGACCATCACGGTAACACAGCGGTTGATGTATTTTAGTTAAAAGTCGACCAGGTTTTCTAGCAGGACATTAACAAATTCCCATCTGCCACATAACATGAGCCGCGGCTCTCGAGTTTATACCTGCGGGTGTCCCAACAGCCCATGACAAGCTCTCGATCATCGAAGGAATAAACCTTCACCGAGACACTCGTCGGCTCGGTATCGGTACATCAAGACATTTCACAATGGTAAAAACAAGACCAACAAAACCCGCGAATGTCCGACAAATCTGATAGGAGCTGCACATATCTCGTTCTCGGGGCACGGATTGTCAAACTTCGGTAGGCCAGCCCGAGTTGCCCTGGTACCGTGATTGGCGGTTTGGACCAACACTCTGTGAAAGCGGCCGGGGGGTAAATAAAAGATGACCCTGAGCTCCAGGAAAAAGGAAAAAAAGGGCTAGGTGAGGCAAATGGTAAAAGGCAATGTTGGGCCTTATTTGGACAAGTTTTATTCAAAAGCGAACTGTCGGAGGTCCCATAAATCACCAGCCGCGTAAGGGGCATAAAATCCGGGAACATAACACGGTATGTAGGCCGAAACTAGGCGACGAAAGTGGACAAAAAACACGAGGCATAAGGCCGAGCCTTACCCCTTTACCAAATATATAGATGCATTAATAATATAAGATATATTGTGATATCCCAACAAGTAAACATGCTCCAACAAGGAACAACATCTCCATGTTCCACGAGAACAAACTTCAATCTTCTGCAACTAACAAGCGCTATAAGAGGGAATTGAAACAGCGGTAACATAGCCAAACAACGGTTTGCTAGGAATGGTGTCAAGGTTAGAGGTTCATGGCAATTTGGGAGGTGACACGCAAATGGTAGGCATCATTAGCATGGGCATAGCAAAAGAAGCGAAACAAACTAGCATAGCAAAGATAGTAGTGATTTCGGTATGATCATCTTGCACGAAATCCATAAGGAAGAAAACGATTCCATGAAGAAGACAAGCGGACCCAGTCGAGCGAATCCTCACAACTCAGGAGCGAAACCGAAGCTAAGCGAGAGAAGCAACCGGAAAGAAACAAACACCATAGTAAACAACCATCACATAAGCATAGCATGATGCACAAAACAAGTATGATGCATGTCGGTTTAAAAAGAGGCGTGGCATGGCAAAGTCTGACAAACAACACTACAAATTAAGTGGAGCTCAATATGCAGCGAGTTGCATATTAATGGGGCACCACATTCAAGTATTTAGTTCACTCTTGTTTAAGCTACCCAACAATATTAAATGTTGATTAACATGGCAAGAGGTGAAGCATCAATAAACTAACTATTTAGGCAAGTTTAAATGAAGTAGGAACAACAAACAACATTTAGGAAAAACCCCATGACATTTAGCAATTTAATGCAAACACAAGTTTTAAACATTTTAATTTGTTGTTATGATGATCACGGATGACATATGCAAGTTTATGCAATTTTTATGAAGCGTTAACATGAGCATGATATGAAGCATTTGTAGCCGTGGCGGAGCGAAAAAAGGTGCCACGGCTGGCGAAGCGAAAAAAGGTGCCCGGTGGCGAAATCGAAAATGATGCCGGCAACATATCGGTGATCCGACAACTCCTCGAGGCGTCGATGCAAAAGGTGGCGGGGCGTGTGGAACATCACGAAAGATGGTGGAATGATCCGGTTACGGGTTCCCGTGTCGGTGGCATGGCAAAGAGGGCATCGCAAGGACAATTTGACCACGGTGCAAAACTTGAGCATCTCATACAACCAAGCATGCATTCGTTCACGACCGTCGTCTCGGTGGTATACCTTGAGCGTGCATCTTGAATGGTTAGTCGTCGAGGAAGTAGAAAGTAGTTGTTCGCGGACGGTAGTAGGGAGTTGTTGTGGCGACGGTAGTGGAAGTAGTGGTACATCTCGTAGTGGAAGTAGTTGTTCAGGTCATGGCGGGTCGTGCGTGTGGCCGTACATGATCGTCGTGGTACTCCGTTGAAGTCATTACCGTTTATTAGATGTTCAAGATCGTCGGTGTCGTGGTACTTGGGGTCTTTGGACTTGGCGGTCTCGATTCTTCTGCGGTAGTGGTACCGTGGTAGATGAACAGCGATTCGAAGGGTACTTGGCGGGTCGTCGAGGAGGCGCGTTCTTGGAATCCGTAAACCTTGGTAGGGTACTTAGCGTCCACGGAACTAGCGGAAGCGGAGTCTCAGGTCACGATCTTGAGGAAGCGTGACAGCTCTGATGGGCGAGCTACACAGAGGTAGCATGGTGGAAAGCAAGCTCAAGCGAGTCGGCGGCGACGGTGAGGGCCTTGGCCGCTCGTCGCGAGAGGAGAGCCCGAGCGGTGAGGCGAAGCGCCGGAGATGTTAGGCAGGGGCGGCTTGGCGCTCGGGGCTCGAGGACTTAGCCAGCCTGGAAAAAGCGGCCAGCTGGGCCAGCGGGGTGGCTGCCAGTGAAGAGATAGCGGGCGCCCCGTGTGAGCGAGACGGAGGCAGCCGGCTGGCAACAGAAGGCAGCAAGCCGGGAAGGTGGAAAGCGCGAGGCGGAGGCCTTGACAGACGGTGGAGTCTGGCGGCGGCAGCTCGAGAGGTCAGCAGGGAGCCGAGGGGCAGCCGTGTGAACCCGTGGCAGCAGCAATGATGTGGGCGAGCGCCATGGGAGCATGAGCGGTGTGGAAAGCCTTGAGCGTCAGCGGAGGCGGCCTTCGGCTCTTGGGCCCGTGTCGAGGAGAATCGACCTTGAGGAGGCAGAGGAAGAATGGGGATCAGGAGCGATCCCAATCGGGATGTGTTGTGGCGGAGTGAGGACCGAGAGGAGAAGCGAGGGATCGGGGAGGATCGAGGATAGAGCTAGGGTTAGGAGCTGGGGTAATGGGCCTCCGGAGAACAATGGGCGGCTTGGTGGATAGGCCCAAGAGGCTAGCTGGGCTCCTCTATCACTAATATTGAGAAAGAAAATAGAGATAAGAAAAAGAAGGAAGGTTAGGGAAAGAATTTGGGAGCGAGGACAATTTTCGGGCTCACAAAAATATGAAGAATTTAACAAAAATGGCCGGGATTTTGGTGGATCTCAGGAAAATGATAGAATAATAATGGCAAGGTTTGAGAATCAACTTCGAGATAGAAAAGGCATGGGATTTAATATGCAAGTGTGTTACGGTGAATTCCAAATCAATGGAATATTTTAAATATAGCTCCCTAATATTGGGAGGATATGTTATAAAGAGAAGTCACCCTTCCTCGATTTAAATGGATCGAAAATCCATGCAATTTATTTAGAAGAGTTTAAAAATTAAATGGCATGATGGCATGATGCAATGCAAGAGATGACATGATGCAATGCAAAACAAAACAAATCGCCGCGACAAAACCGGAATAGTGGAAGTCTTACGGAGGCGTCGGTCTCGAGGCGTTACAACACTCCACCATAGAGAGGATCTCGTCGAGATCTAGAATGGCACCGGAGGAAAAGGAAGAGGAGAGAGGTAAAACTAAGTTTAGCTATTTACGAGCAGGTGAAACCACGAACCTTGAGAGGTTGAACAAAATGAAAGGAAGGAAAATAACGAAGATGAGCAAAGTTGAAACACTTACGTTAGGAAAGAGGAACAAAGGGATCTGGCGAGAACCAAGAGGTTTAGTGATCGGATAGATATTGAAACCACTCCGGTTAAAACTAGATAGAGAAGGAATAAGATTGATATAATTTGGTGACACTCCATTGTAAATGGAAGGAATTGAACATGTTCTTGACAAGATCACGAGGACTCGAATGATAGCCACGACACTCATTCTAAGAATAAGCATGAAGAACATGATCCTCACAATTCGATATGATGAGTGAAAAGAGCAACATCACAATGCCTCCGTAATGAAAGAATAGAAGATAGACCATTGAATAAAGGGGCGGAGAAGAAAATGCAAACTTCTACCACATTGAATTTGGAAGGCATCCTTGCAAGAAGGTTAGAATAGAGTTGTTGGAAGATCGACAACGAGAAGCACAAAGCTTGTTGTGGGCTTATGGCAAACATCTGAAAATGATGAGGTGACAACCAGCCACTACGGAAACCATTGATTTGATTGAGAGCACCAAAAGAGATGAAAGCTTCTTCACGAGGATAGGAAAACTTCGGATCATTGATATACCACAAATAGCAACATCCCTTAAGGAAGGCTTAGGTGAAATATAACGAGATAACTCCAGAAGAAGTTGATTAGTCGAAAAGATGTCTTGAGCGAAGAAAATGATGTATTTAAAATACCTCAATCTTGACAACATGTGAATCATGAAGCATGAAGGAAATTGCCAAGAATGACATAAAACCACGAAAAGATAAGGTCGAAAGAATTGCACTTGAAATGCAAGATGAAGAATACTTGAACTCCCCAAAACAAAACATGTGTTGAGCACCATGTTTATTTTAGAAATATAGCTTGGCGGATCATAGCTAAGAGAAATCATGAAGAACAATTGAAGAATGAAAGAATCCTTGCGAACCCACCATGTAGAGCCTCCATGAAGAACTCCGTAATAAAAGAATGATCGAGCGAAAGGAAAGTTGAAAACACAATGTGAAGCCTTGCAATGATTTAGATGGATCTCATGACGAGATAATCACGGAAGAAACTTAGAACTCCGGAAAATAAAAGATGAAGCATCTCGAACCAAGAATGTGATATGATGAACAACTCCGGAAAGAAGAAATTAATCACTTGGATGAACGAATAAGAATTATGTTATCGTATCCTTCACCAATTAAATTGATGACAATCAGCGGTTTGGCATACTACTTATTCTCGTATAAAAGTTAAAGAGATATATCAAAACTTGAGAAGGTCTTCAGCGAACCAGGTAGATTGGAACAACAAATGAATTGATATGATGAACAAGAAAGTGAGATCTTGAAAGAACCACCGTAAAATTGAAAATGAAAGTAGCAAAGGCACAATTCACTGGAAGAATTGGAAAAGCGAATGAAGATACTTGAGGGTATTTAGATACATGAGCGAAGAGATCATGAACTGATTAGAGGATATTTGAGCGAATCACCGGTAAGATTTGAGAGCGATAGCTCTGTGGCTGAGAATGAAGAATTATGACACGATGGCCTTGGAGAAAGAAATGGAAACAACTCAAGAAATGCTCCGGATGGTAAGAAAAGAATTCTCTGTCGAAAACAATTATGAGAGGATGGCATCAAGCTAGAACCATGAATCTTTGGAAGAAGCGGGTAAGGATTTGAGAGGAACTCTTCTTGGTCTTCAAATGATGAGAATGACAACGAAAACACCACCAAAATTATTGAGGGCTGCGGAAGAATCAAAAGCGAAGAGGTTAGTCAACTATGAAAAGAATTGAAAGATCTTGGAGAAAAGCATTTGGTGATGATAACTCATTCTTCGTCAAACTTGGAGAGAATTTGGGATAGCTCAGGAATAATAGAAGAGTCGAGGTAAGATCACGGGAAAAGACACGTGAGTTAGGGCCCACTCAAAAGAACACCGTTGAAAAGATTTAAAGAGATGTTGCACGGTTGAATTAAATGACTTGAATGAGATACCAATCTCGAAAGAGCTTGAACTAATGCAGAGTGGAAACACGAATCTTGAGATATCTTGAGCACTCAGGAATAACAAATAGCGAGAAGAAGAATGATAATGAGGTGCCTTGGTATGAGAAGCATTAGAAACAAGGAAAGGAATATGATGAATATCGAAAGCTTGAAAAAGATCCACGGAGAAGAGACAACAATGAAGGATGATGAACTTGAAGCTGTTGAGCATCTTCATGGAAAATCACGGGATAAGAACATTGATTGAAAAGAATGAAGAGATTTCACATGAATAAATGGATACTTGATTAAGAAATCTGTGTCCTTGAAGTAAAAAGGGTGGGGAGGCGGGGAAAACAAAAGACAACTTGGGATGAACAAAACAAACACCGTTGAGAAATTTTAGAATTGATCTTACGGATGGGAAAAATGATGGGATCCACTTGAAGAGAAGCACGCGGTAGGAAAAGAATTAACATGACAACCTCAAGGATCAAAAAGGATTAGCACTCTCATAGAAATATGAGAACACCGGTTAGGAAAGGTATGGGTTCAACATTTGACTTGAAGCAACTCGAATACCACAAATAAAAACAAAACAAAGGATTTGGCTTGCAGAATAGCGGAACAAACATATGATAGAGATTTAGATCCGAAGTTTTCGTGGTGGGGCCCTACGGGCTCAATAATGCTGACACCATCATGTACAAAGGCGATTGCACATGACATCTGAGCGTCCCAGTCGGCATAGCCAAGGACTCTTTAAGACACCAGAGACCCTGTAAAACCAACCGTGAATAGGGGACCACTAGGCGTCGAACCCCAATTTCATATCATACATCCGTCGAAAAGATATCCTAAGAGCTACTTGAATTCCCACCTATAAAACTCGAAATTTTACGGTTATGCAATGCGGTGTTGGGGATACGAGGGGCAATATATCTCACACAAACTAACAATCCCTACATCATTGTATCCATCCGTCGACACATAACCAAGAAACCTTGAAATCGTCTACCTCAACCTTGAAAAGCATCAGTTATCTGAGTCATGGCAATACTCCGTACTCACCTCGATCTTGGGTTAGCGGGATTATCTCACCAACAAGCTGCATAAAAAGAGATTTTTCGATGTCGTCGCTTCAGGTATTCGAGGCTGCAATGATAAAATTATGGCGACAACACCTCGACTCAACTCCCGGGACACTTACAACCCTAAATGTCGAGGAGGCAACCAAGACAATGTTGTCATCATAAGAATATCGAACGATCCCAAGATACCAGCGTGATCCTAAAAAATTTTTAGTGAAATTTGAGAGAAGAGTCAAAACTCTCACGAGGGATACCTCACGAGAAGGTCGAAGGAATTTGGGAAGTAAAAAGATTCCTAAACTCTCCGATATATATAATCTAAATGACTCAAAACATTTTCTAGACACAACTCGGCCACTAAAAGCGATCAAGCGTGGGGGCTCCTAAAAGATTAGGGGATGGCTCGATTACCAACATAGCGCCCTCGATGCGCTATATCTCCTCGTGTGAAGCCGACTTAGAGAACATAACGCATTGAAAGCAATGTAAAGTGAGGTAATCTTCACACACCCATGTAATACATAAGGGAAAAAGATACATAGTTGGCTTACAATCGCCACTTCACACAATTACATGAATAAAACATTACATCATTGAGATACAATCAAGGTCCGACTACGGAACCAAAATAAAAGAAAGAACCCCAAATCGACAAGGACCACTGATCCCAGCTGAGGCTCCTACGATCAACTAGAACAAAACTACACAAAGGGCAAGATCTTCATCGAGCTCCTCCTTGAGCTTGATTGCGTCACCTGCTTTCAAGTAACATCGGCACCTACAAACTGGTTTGGAAGTATCTGGTGAGCCGGGGACTCAGACAATCTACGCAGCCAGATCAAGACTATTTAAGCTTATGGGTAAGGTAAAGGCATGAGGTGGAGCTGCAGCAAGCGACTAGCATAAGCGGGAGGCTAACATGCATAAATGAGGAAGCGAGAAGAGAAGGCAAAAGCACGGTCGATAAAAGTATGATCAAAAGTGATCCTATAGCAACCTCGTCAAAATAACTCCAACACCGTGTTCACTTCCGGACTCATGGGAAAGAACCATCCACGGTAACACCTGCAGTTGATGTATTTTAGTTAAAATTGACTTGGTTTTCTACAGGACATTAACAAATTCCCATCTGCCACATAACGCAGACGCGGCTCTCGAGTTTATACCTGCGAGGTGTCCCAACAAGCCCATGACAAGCTCTCGCGATCATCGAAGGAATAAACCTTCACCGAGACACTCGATCGGCTCGGTATCCGGTACATCAAGACATTTCACAATGGTAAAACAAGACCACAAAAGCCGCCAATGATGAGCAAATCGATATAGGAGCTGCACATATCTCGTTCTCAGGGCACCGGATTGTCCAAACTTCGGTAGGCCACCCGAGTGCCTGGTACCCTTGGCCGGTTGCGGTTTGGACCAACACTCTAGCGAAACCGGCCGGGAAATAAAAGATGACCCTTGGGCTCCGGAAACCCAAGGAAAAAAAAAGAACTAGGTGAGGCAAATGGTAAAAGCAATGTTGGGCCTTCTTGGACAAGTTTTATTCAAAAGCGAGTATCGGGGGGTCCATAAATCACCGACAGCGTAAGGGGCGCAAAATCAAGAACATAACACCGGTATGGCGGAAACTAGAGGCGAAAGTGGAACAAAACACGGGCATAAGGCGAGCCTTCCACCCTTTACCAAATATATAGATGCATTAATAATATAAGATATATTGTGATATCCCAACAAGTAAACATGCTCCAACAAGAACAACATCTCCATGTTCCAACGAGGAACAAACTTCAATCTTCACCTGCAACTAACAACGCTATAAGAAAGGAGCAAAGCGGTAACATAGCCAACAACGGTTTGCTAGGAATGGTGTCAAGGTTAGAGGTTCATGGCAATTTGGGAAGCTGACCACGCAAATGGTAGGCATAAATAGCATGGGCATAGCAAAAGCGAGCAAACTAGCATAGCAAAGATAGTAGTGATTTAGGTATTGATCATCTTGCCTGAAATCATAAGGAAGAAAGAGCGATTCCATGAAGAAGACAAGCGGACGAAGTCGAGCGAATCCTCACAACTCCGAGCGAAACCGAAGCTAAGCAGAGAAGCAACCGGAAAGAAACAAACACCATAGTAAACAACCATCACATAAGCATAGCATGATGCACAAACAAGTATGATGCATGTCGGTTTAAAAAGCGTGGCATGGCAAAGTGCAACAAACAACACTACAAATTAAGTGGAGCTCAATATACAGCGAGTTGCATATTAATGAACCTACATTCAAGTATTTAGTTCACTCTTGTTTAAGCTACCCAACAATATTAAATGTTGATTAACATGGCAAGAGGTGAAGCATCAATAAACTAACTATTTAGGCAAGTTTAAATGAAGCGGAACAACAAACAACATTTCGGAAAAACCCATGACATTTAGCAATTTAATGCAAACACAAGTTTTAAACATTTTAATTTGTTGTTATGATGATCACGGATGACATATGCAAGTTTATGCAATTTTTATGAGAGCGTTAACATGAGCATGATATGAAGCATTTGTAGCGGTGGCGAAGCGAAAAAGGGTGCGAGGCGGCGAAAGCGAAAAGGGTGCCGCGGCGTCGAGAAAATGATGCCGCGGCAACATATCGGTGATCAAACAACTCCTCGAGGCGTCGATGCAAAAAAAGGTGGCGGGGCGTGTGGAACATCACGAAAGATGGTGGAATGATCCGATTCTGCGGGTTCCGCGATGTTGGCATGGCAAAGAGGGCATCGCAAGGACAATTTGACCCGCGATTGCAAAACTTGAGCATCTCATACAACCAAGCATGCATTAGTTCCGCGACGTCGTCTCGGTGGTATACCTTGAAGCGTGCATCTTGGAGGCGGTTAGTCGTCGAGAAGTAGAAAGTAGTTGTTCGCGGCGGTAGTAGGGAAGTAGTTGTTGTGGCGGCGGTAGTGGAAGTAGTGGTACATCTCGTAGTGGAAGTAGTTGTTCAGGTCCTGGCGGGAATTAAATCGAGTGTGGCATTACATGATCGTCGTGGTACTCCGTTCGAAGTCGTACCGCGTTCGTAGATGTTCAAGTCGTCGGTGTCGTGGTACTTAGGGTCTTTGGACTTGGGTCTCGATTCTTGCGGCGGTAGTGGTACGTGGTAGATGAACTTAGCGATTGAAGGGTTGCTTGGCGGGTGCGTCGAGGGCGCGTTCTTGGAGATCCGTAAACCTTGTGTAAAGTGCCAGCGTCCACGGAACTAGCAGCGGGCGCCGGGTCTCGGGTCTGATCTTGAGGAGCAGCGGCAATGCGGTACATGGCAGGCTACACGGTAGCATGGTGGAAAACCAAAACAGGCGAGTCGGCGAAGCGGCGAGGCAGCGAGGGGCCTTGAGGTCGCCTTCGCTCGTCGGGAAGAGGCAAAGCGGTGAAGCGAGGGGAGATGTTGGGAGCGAGCGTCGCTTGGCGGCTCGAGGCTCGAGGGACTTAGCGCCTCAGGAAAAACAGCAATGGGCTGTGACGAGTCGCACCGGCGAATAAGCGGCCGGCGCACGATGTGGCGGAAGAGCGGCGGCGGCAACAAGCGGCGCGCCAAGGCGAGGTGGAGAAGCGCGAAGCGGAAGGCGCGGCGGGCGGTGGAGTCTGGCGCGGCGCTCCGAAGGTCGGCGAGAGGCAGGAGGCGAGCACGGTGGCCTTGAACCGTGGCAACAGCGATGTGGCGGGCGCCATGGGGCAGCAGTGGGAGGCGTGAGCGTCAGCGCGGTGCGCTTCGGCTCTGAGGCGATGTCGAGGGAGATCGGGTGAGGAGAGACTCATGAGGGCGGAGGAAAGAATGGGGATGGGAGCGATCCCAATCGGGATAATGGTGGCCAGAGTGAGGACGGAGAGGAGAAGCGAGGGGATCGAGGAGGGATCGAGGATAGAGCTAGGGTTAGGAGCTGGAGGCGGTGGGCCTCCGAACAGTGGGCGGCTTTGGCTGGATAGGCCCAAGAGGCTAGCTGGGCTCCTCTATCACTAATATTTAGCGAAGAAAATAGAGATAAGAAAAGAAGGGAAGGTTAGGGAAGAATTTGGGAGCGAGGACAATTTTCAAGGCTCACAAAATATGAAGAATTTAACAAAAATGGCAGAGGATTTTGGTGGATCTGGAAAATGATAGAATAATAATGGCAAGGTTTGAGGATTGTTCGAATGAAAAAGGCATGGGATTTAATATGCAAGTGTGTTGGTGAATTCCAAATCAATGGAATATTTTAAATATAGCTCCCTAATATTGGGAGGATATGTTATAAAGAGAAGTCACCCTTCCCTCGATTTAAATGGATCGAGAAATCCATACAATTTATTTAGAAAGTTTTAAAATTAAATGGCATGATGGCATGATGCAATGCAAGAGATGACATGATGCAATGCAAAACAAAACAAATGCTTACGACAAAACCGGAATAGGGAAGTCTTACGGAGGCGTCGGTCTCGAGGCGTTACACATGGCTCGGTGGAAACACTAGAGACATTTCGATGAAGAGGCTACTAGAATAAACAACTGATAGCCGGATCCCACATACCAAGCATTTCAATAACATACACACAATATACCGATATGTGCAAATACAACATAGCATCACAACATGACTCTCGACTCAAGTATTTTTGTTCAATAGGCTCAGAGGCGAGATATTACAACATGGTCTCACGACCCAGCATTCAAAACATACAAGTCAAAGCACAAGCGGAAGCTTAACATGTGCGAATCAGACATCTATAAATGAAAAAGGCAAAGCGACTATATACCGAGATCTCTTAGGGCACAAGATGCGTCGTTGAGGGTAACAAGCTAAGCGTCAGTCGCGTGGAACTACTAGCGAGGCCAAGTCTCTCTGCAAAAAACATAAAATAAGCAACGTAGTACAAATGTACTTGACAAGACTTACATCACAACTAACTACATATGCATCGATTATCAACAAAAGGGGTGGTGGAGTTTATTTATGACAAGCCAGCTTTGACTCGGTGGCTATCCTAAACTACATTTGCAAGTAACTCTTTGAGTGGCGCTGCGAGTCCACATATTCACCATATCAATACACCACTATGGATCCGCTCCGTCTCCCTCGAGCGTCATCCATAGCACTCCGCTTATCTTAGTATTTTAGAGTATCCACTTTCACTTGTCTATTAAGCGTAAGGGTCCAAGTTTCCATATCCGAGGAATCCGGCTATTGAATAGATAATGATAACCTGCGGTGTACTTCTTCACACGCTCTCGCCACTTATCGCCTACCACCGTCATGTACCTCGGCAACCTTCAAGCGGAAGCCGGCGAGAGTCGGCCCTGACCTACGCACTCAAGTCTCTCGTCGGGTTTATCGCCTATTAAGGTTCCATCCACAGGAGATCCGGCGGGGTGTCGCTCCGGACCCCAAGCGATGTGGCGAGGTTCCCAAGCCCACCATCCGGTGCCACTTGGTACCTGCAATGCCTAATCTGTCCCAAGCCCACATGCAAGGTGCCACTTGGTAGACTACTAACACTACCTACAAACACGAAACTAGTTGCAACTCACGGGCAGAGAACAGGGTGATCAAGAAGCGAGAGGGCTTGGGCGCCGGAGCCCAATGTGGTAATGCTTGTTCATGGATCACAAACCTGAACTCAGTTCTGAGGGCGGCTGCAATGAGACAACCCACCATGTACTCCTACATGCCTCTGACCCTACCTTTACCGTCGTGTTCACACACTTAGCTCACCACAAGTGGGACATGTTCACACACCTGATTCATTCCAGATGATCGGACACAACTCTAAGCAATAGCAGGCATGACAAACAAGCAAGAATGAGTAGGCACATCGGGGCTCAAACAACTCCTACTCATGCTAGTGGGTTTCATCTATTCTTGTGGAATGACAGGTCATGCGAGGAGGATAAGGGGTTCAACTAGCAGCATGTAACAGTTGTATCGTTGTTGTCCTAATGCGGTAAAATAGAGCGAAGCGAGAGAGTGGGATTGTCGGAATGAACAAGGGGTTTTGCTTGCACAGCATACGAAGATAATATAGCTCTTCGCCGGTGTCATCGAACTCATCGTTGGAACATAGCCTACGAGAGGGACAAATACTGACAAACAAAGAGGACACAATCAATGCAATGCAACAAATATGATGCATGATAATGTCATGGCAATATCTTGTTGATTGAGCTAATGCAACTAGAAACCAGTTAAATGAAGCTGGTTTGAACCAAAATTCAAATTCAACTCCATATGTGATTATTTAAATGCCATTCACTTAGTTTGTCCTAAACAGCAGCCACAAGTTGTTCTAACATGCATGAAAATGGTACAGATGGATAGATTGGATTTTCTGATAATTTTCATATATAAATTATTTCAATCGAGCTACGGTTGAATTTCTATGATTTTTAGAAGTTTATACTATTTTACGGAATTTCTGATTTATTTTA
Organism: Aegilops speltoides; assembly: GCA_021437245.1. Taxonomy (NCBI): domain Eukaryota; kingdom Viridiplantae; phylum Streptophyta; class Magnoliopsida; order Poales; family Poaceae; genus Aegilops; species Aegilops speltoides. The sequence goes on from JAHHZJ010002026.1 coordinate 33,557, forward strand.
AATCCGAAAATTATTAACTAAACGTCGACATCGCGTCAACTGGCGTCGACAGGTCAACTGCGGTTGACCAGGTCAAACCTGACGGTGGGGTCCTCAGTCGATCTACCGATGTTATGCGTGTCCTGCAGCAATTGGAGTTGAGTCAAATGACGGTCGTAAAGTCGGCGACATGTGGGCCGAAGTGGATTAGTCTAAGTTAAGCGAAATTAATCCGGGGTTAATTAGGCGTGGGGCCCATCCGTCGGTGGCACACCGCTAAACTAACGCGTGGTTAGTGACTAACCTAACCTAATGGCGTAAGTCGTGGCAGGCGTTTAGGCCGTGGCGAAAAATCGCAGCGGTGGCTCACCGTGTTGCTCGGGGCGGTGCTCGGGCGTCATTTGGATCGCTAAAGCACCAAAGTAAAGCCCGTCGTCGCGCGCATCGAGGCAGCAGGAGGGAGCCAAAGGTAAGTTTGTGCCAATTTGGGTTTACGACTAGCCATGTCAGCCCGGCTCCTTATCATATGGATGCTAGCGACACTATCATATACGCGTGCCAAAAGGCTAAACGGTCCCGGGCAAAGGTAAGGCGACACCGTGGGAATACCGTGCGTGAGGCCGCAAATTGATATGAGGTGTTACATGCTAGATCGATGTGGCATTGAGTCGGGTCCCGACACTTTGGTATCGAGCTTGACCGCTCAGGATTACCAAGCCAAACTGGTCGAAGTCGAGTCTAGAAATTCTTTAGTTATATGTAGGGGAATTGATTGTGGGTTGGAACGTAAGCTGTCAGGACCCCGACTCAATGCCACATAGATCTAGCCTGTAACACATCATATCACTTTGCGGCCTCACGCACGGTATCCCACGGGTGTCGCCTTACCTCTGCCCGGGACCGTTTGCGCCTTTTGGCACACGTATATGATAGTGTCGCTAGCATCCATATGATAAGGAGCCCGGGCTGACATGGCTAGTCGTAAACCCAAAGTGGCACAAACTTACATGGACAGGCACGTGTCGGTCATCAGCGAGTGAATCCAGTCAGTAGCATCGGGCTAGCAGACTCGTGAACTGGGCTGTAGGGCTAACAGACTCGGTATTCATCGCGTGACATTTCCCAAGGGACGTACACAGAACGAAGAAGGACACTGCTGGCCAGCCTAAGTGTTCCGGAGCAGTAGCAAGCTACCATGGCTCAGTGGAAGCACTAGGAAACATTTCCCGGTAAGAGAGGCTACTAAGGATAAACAACTAGATAGTCAAATCCCACACATACCAAGCATTTCAATAACATACACACAATATGCTCGATATGTGCAAATACAACATGGCATCACAACATGACTCTACAACTCAAGTATTTATTCATTAGGCCCGAGGAGCGAGATATTACAAACAGGGGTCTCATGACCCAACATTCAGAGCATACAAATCAAAGCACAAGCGGAAGCTTAACATGTCTGAGTACAGACATCTACAAATGAAAAAGGCTTAGAAGCCTAACTATCTACTAGATCCTGCCGAGGGCACAAGATCGTAGCTGAGGTATCAAGCTAAACGTCAAGTCCACGCTGAACTACTAACGAGACCAAGTCTCTCGCAAAAACATAAAATAGGCAAACATGAGTACAAATGTACCCAAAGAAGACTTACATCGTAACTAACTACATATGCATCATTATCAACAAAGGGGATGGTGGAGTTTAACAAAGAAGAAGCCAGCTTTGACTCGGTGGCTAACCTGAACTACGCATCGCAAGTAACTCTTTTGAGGTGGCGCACACGAGTCCAATATTCACCATATCAATACACCACTATGGATCCGCCCCGCCTCCCTACGAGAACGCCATCCATAGCACTCACGCTTATCTTTGCATTTTAGAGTATCCATTTTCACTTGTCTATGAACTGCATAAGGGGTCCAAGTTTCCATATCCAAGGAATCCGCTATTCAATAGATAATGATAACCCTGCAGGGTGTACTTCTTCACACACGCCTCGCCACTTATCGCCTCAGACACGCCATGTATCTCGCAACCTTCAAGCGAAGTCGGGCGAGGAGTCGGCCACGACCGACTAACCACGCAAGTCTCTCGTCCGTGTTTATCGCCTATTCGGTTCCATCCGCAAGGAGATCCGCCGGGTGTCGCCACGGCCCCAAACGATGTGAGCAGGGTTCCCAAGCCCACCTCGACGGGTAGATCTACGCTGGTACACCGTGCCATGGTGCCTAGTCCGTCCCAAGCCCACTGCATCGGTGCCACCGTAGACTACTAACACTACCTACAAACACCGTAAACTAGTTGCAACTCCCGGACAGAGATCAAGTTGATTAATAAGCCGAGAGGGCCGAAAGTTACGGAACCCAATGTGTGGTAGTAGCTGTTCATGGATCACAAACACGTAACTCAGTTCCTGAGGACGGCTGCAATGAGACAACCCACCATGTACTCCTACATGGCCTCTCACCGCTACCTTTACCAAATCGTGTTCGCACACTTAGCTCTCAACAGTAGGACATGTTTACACACCTCCGATTCATCCCCGATGAATCGGACCTGACACAACTCTAAGGAATAGCAGGCATGACGAACAAGCATGAATGAGTAGGCACATCAGGGCTCAAACAACTCCTACTCATGCTAGTGGGTTTCATCTATTTACTGTGGCAATGACAGGTCATGCAGAGGATAAAGGGGTTCAACTACCGCAGCAAGTAACAATTGTATCGTTGTTGTCCTAATGCAATAAAATAGAGCAGGAGCAAGAGAGTGGGATTGTATCGGAATGAACAAGGGGGTTTTGCTTGCCTGGCACTTCTGAAGATAGTATAGTTCTTCATCGGTGTCATCGATCACATCGCCGGTACACGTCTATTGAGAGGGGACAAACACCGGCAAACAAGGAAGAACACAATCAATGCAATGCACAATATGATGCATGATCATGACATGGCAATATGCTGTGATTTGAGCTAATATAACTAGCAACAGATTAAATGAAGTTGGTTTGAATACAAGATTCAAATTCAAACTCCATATGTGATTATTCAAATGCCATTTAATTGATTTGACCTAAACAGTGAACAAAAGTTGTTCTAACATGCATGAAAATGGTACAGATGGATAGATTGGATTTTTCTGATCATTTTTCATATATAAATTATTTCATTTGGAGTTACGGTTGAATTTCTATGATTTATTGAAGTTTTAGCTATTTTCTGGAATTTCCTGATTATTTATAAAATAAGCTAAATTCCAGAAAAGGAATATTGCGTCAGCATGGCGTCATGCTGACCTCAGCAGGTCAACAGACCGGTCCAGTCAAACGATCGTGGGTCCAGCATGTCAGTGACTCAGGCTGGTTAGTCCCACAGACAGGTGGGTCCGGTCAACTGCCACGTCAGCCGGTCAACTCTGACGCGTGGGTCCGCTAGTTTTGTTAACTAAACTAACTTAAAACTGATAGCGGTTTAATTAGGCGGTAGGGCCCACTGTCAGTGTCTAGGGAGTGGGGTTAATTAGCGTGTTTAGCTGCTAAAGACGTTGCCACGTCAGCCCACCGGAGTTTAACCGCCGGTGACGTCAACCGACGACGGAGGCACTCCGGGACGGCTGCTCCGGCGCCCATTCTACGCGCGGAGGGGTTCTACAGGGAGCTCGCGCTCGTGCGCATCCAATGGAGCAAGCCAGAGGAGCTGGGGTTAGCTGTGGCGTCGGCAGCGACGAGGGAGGCGGCGGCCGGAGTTCGGGCTCGCGGGGTCGGCAGCTAGCGGATGGGAACGGAGGAAGCGAGCATATAGGGAGGAGCAGGAGCTCACAGCGCTTCGGACGGAGCCAGCGGTAAGGGAGGGGATGCACTGGAGCCCGCGAATCCACGGCGGCGAGCAGCGGGCAGAGGCAGTGAAGGCGAGCCCGACGGCGTCGCTTGAGGGCGTCCGAGGTCTTGACCTTTGACCTGGTGAAGTAGTGCTCGTCGACGGATCTTTGGAAGACGCTGCGGTGGTGGTTCATTGATGGTGGCTACGCGTATGGCTGCGGCGTGCTCTCGGTGGTGCTCGGGCTGCGCGTGGAGCAGGGCTAGAGAGGGAGAGAGGCACCAGAGAGTTGGGGGAAGTGAGGGGGAAGGTGCTGGGCGTCTCCGTGGCGCGGATTAGGGCCAGTGGCTGCCAACAGCCAAGCGGGGAGGTGGAGGGCTCCTTGGTGTGGCGTGTTTGCTCCTGCCTACTGGTAGGAGGAAGACGACGAGCGAGGAGGTAGGTGGGCTGGGCTGGCCACTTGGGCCGCCAGGTGGGCCAAGTGGGTGAGGCCAGGTGAGTGCCATGTAAGTTTCCCTCACAGTGCTTTTTTAAATTTTCTGTTTTGCTTTCTTTTTTAATAATTCTTTTGCCACTGAATTCAAATTTTAACAAATTGAAAACAGTGCCAAAATTCCCTTGGATATTTTTATGTCACATAATGGACTTCTCCACATATGCATAAAATATCACAGGCTTTTGAATTCAGTGGTCTTACTCTGTATTGAAATTATATATTCTTATTAACCAACTTGGTCTCTGTCCAGGAGTCGCAACTAGTTTCTAGTGTTTGTAGGTAGTGCTATTTTTCTACCAAGTGGCACCCGGTAGGGTGGGCTTGGGACAGACTAGGCACACGTGGCCTGGTGTACCGAGTGGCACCCGGATGGTGGGCTCGGGAACCCTGCACACATCATTTGGGGCCGTGAGCGACACCCCGGCCGGATCTCCTTGCGGATGGAACCCGAATAGGCGATAAACCTGGGCTAGAGTCTTGTGTGGTTAGTCAGGTCGTGGCCGACACCCTCGCCAGGCTTCCGCTTGAAGGTTGCCGAGATACATGACGTGTACATGGCGGTAAGTGGCGAGAGCGTGTGTGAAGAAGTACACCCCGCAGGTTAACATGATCTATTGAATAGCGGGTCATGGATATGGACTTCTTGGATGCTTACATGGTACATAGACAACTTGAAGTGGATCTTGTAAAATGCTCAAGACAAGTGTGAGTACTATGGATGGCCTTCTCGTAGGGAGACGGGATGAACCCATAGTAGTGTATTGTGTGGTGATTAGTGGACTCGTGCGCCATATCACCTCAAAGAAGTTCTCGTAGTCGAGAATAGGATAGCCACAGAGTCAAAGCTGGCTTGTCGCAACTAAACCCCACAATACCCTCTTGATACAAATGCATGTATGATAGGATCGATGTAAGTCTTCTGAGTACCTTTGTACTCATGGTGCTTTATTTATGTTTTTGCAGCGGAGACTTCGGTCTTACTAGTGTTCTCGTGGACTTCGACGAGTAGCTTGTACCTCAGCTACGATCTTGATCGGATGTTGTAGATAGTCAGGCTCTTCAGCCTTTTTTCATTTGTAGATGTCTGTACTCAGACATGTAATGCTTCCGCTTGTTGCTTGTGTGCTCTGAATGTTGGGTCATGAGACCCCTGTTTGTAATAAATGCTATGATGGCTCTTCTGAGCCTTTATCTATATGAGTTGTTGAGTTATGCTGTGATGCCATGTTGTACAGCACATACTTGCATGTTATGCGTACGTGTAATGTGTATTGCTATGTGTGGGATCTGACTATCTAGTTGTTTATTCTTAGTAGCCTCTCTTACCGGGAAATGTCTCCTAGTGCTTCCACTGAGCCCTGGTAGCTTGCTACTGCTCCGGAACACTTAGGCTGGCCGGCATGTGTCCTTCTTCGTTCTGTATACGTCCTTCGGGAAATGTCACGCGATGAATACGGAGTCTGTTAGCCGCTTCTGCCCGGTTCACGAGTCTGTTAGCCCAGTGCTACAGACTGGATTCACTCGTGATGACCGACACGTTCGATCTTTGGGTCATGGATGCTGTCCTGTAAGTTTGTGCCACTTTGGGTTTACGACTAGCCATGTCAGCCCGGGCTTCTTATCATATGGATGCTAGCGACACTATCATATACGTGTGCCAAAAGGCGCAAACGGTCCCGGGCAAAGGTAAGGCGACACCCGTGGGAATACCGTGCATGAGGCCGCAAAGTGATATGAGGTGTTACATGCTAGATCGATGTGGCATTGAGTCGGGGTCCTGACAGCAAATCGACGAGATGATGTTGCGAGATTCTCGGGAAATGAACTACGATAGCAAGCTCCAAAACATGAGCTGATTCTGCTACAAACATGTGAACACGTTGTCCGAGACAAGCAAGACCACGTAGTAGTTTCATAATAAAACACTACCGAGTTCAGGTGGGGAACCATCATCGAGGATATCGAAGTCCTTACATAAGTCCGGATTAGCTCTTATGAGGGAACTTATTTTCCTTGAACAAATCAGTTAGTGGCTTGGTGTGCTAGGGATACATATAGAATGAAGGTTGCAAGTCTCCAAACCACGGTAAACTTCGCACATATGCATGACTGACTTGGGATGACTCCAGAGGAAGCAAAACAAACTTTCTCGAATTCACGGCGGCAACTTGCATCAAATGCACATGAACTGGAGGAAGTCACTTCTTTCATCCAACATATGCTTCATGAGCTAGCATGAAGAAATGCTTTCGAAAGTTTCCAACGCTAACTTAGATGTTCAACATGGATCATGGACAAGATGAAAATGTTGTCAATGGGCTCAACAACAAACCATCCAGGCTTCCATATAGATGGAGTTCCACAATTGAGTGAACACAGTGATAGCATCGGTCAGACCAAAGGATGTAATGGTGTATGCTCGAGGAATCAACCACGAGTAGGACAACATTAGGAACATCGTTGGTTCTGATTTGATTTGAAGATAGCCCATACTCAAATCAAAGTTTTGGCAAGACAATAGGTCCAATAACTGATCACGAGGACCAATCGATGAAGATATCATCTTTCTTCAATACACACACACAAAGATATCCCTTTGGAATGAACTGAGTCGGACAAGCTTTTATCTCCCAACTCTCCAAGTTGTTGTTTAGCTTAGCCAACTAGCCCAGGGTATCCAACACGGATTCTTGGAGAAAGAGTGGTTTCAAAAACCAACTTGATCACGAGCTCAACATAGCGATCAGGTGACAACCTGTTAATACTTCCAAGAAGATATTCGAAAAATCACGAACCACCGATATGTTACTAAGCTCGGGAACAACCTTGCTTTTCAGGGAAAGATGATATGATCAAAGGAGTCAGGGATTGACAAGATCCTAACTCATTGATCGGAGAGTGCACCGGAAATAAGGGCTAGATAGCACAATCATACTTAGGGTGATGATTCAAAAATCAACATGCTAAGAGTGGGGTTAATGTCCTTTAACTACTAAGAAACAAAGTTGCTAGGAGTATTGATTTCACACATCACGAATCACTTGTCGGTATTCCGGTTGCGACAACACGGAACCGAGGAATGAGTAATGATGGCGAGGAGTATTACTACATCAAGAATTCATAGGATGGTGTGCAATTCCCATGATATTCTTGATATAAAGATGGTATTACTCCAAGGTAGAACAGAACAAAAGCTGGATTAGTATTTGATCTGTAGAGTACGACTGCTTTGACCCAATCCTGGAAATGGACAAGGTACTGGAGTTCGTTTCTCCTAGTCATTCTGCAATGGAATGGCTTGGCGGACCACAAAGTAATAGGCATCGATAAACGAATGCACGCATACTCTTGACTATCAAATGATAGACGGGGGTCAGAATACAACTAAAGAGGGACAACCCAAAAGAACATACAATTTTCTGAGTTGTGGATGCATGGACTAGCATGTCGAACGAGTTCAACATATTTCTTCCGGATAACCCATGCAGAAAAGTTGAGCTGGCAGAGTCACGATATAGAGAGAAGAACTCATCAAGGGCACTCTGCTTGTGATCTTTTGATCCAACAAACATCTGCCGTAAGTGGTTCATAGTATTTGGATGAAGGAAATACCACGGACCTCGAGGATTAATGCAAAGGTTACTAATTTCCTAAAGGAACTAGCAAACACTATCAACATGAAATAAGTAGTGTGAATCTCGGGTTCAAAACCCAAGGAATAGAATACCTACTACTAAATGGCATCAAGGGATGCTTTCGAGAATGATGGCCAGAATCATCACACTGGGACACAAATCATGGCTAGATTACTGAATGATCCCCTAAGACACCTAGGGTCATAATAATAATTCCAACATATATGTCGAGGCAATAGAATACCTCAACTCCGCAATTAGTGTGATTAACCTGGCCAAAAGGAACATCAAGACCAGAGGGAAAGAATTTTGCAAATGCTTCAGACTATTTAGAAACCTGGGATGACTCGGACAGCATAACGGCTGTAAATGCTCAAAAGAATTTAGACATGCTACAAAAATGGTGGCATCGCCACTCAGAAGCACAATATCAAGATTTCGAGATCAACAAGTAACAAGTTATATATAGAAAAATGATCAGAAAAATACAATCTATCCATCTGCACTGGTTTCATGCATGTTTAAGCAACTTAACCTTGCTGTTCATATCAAAACATGATAATGCACTTTATGAATTCATAGTTTGAGTTTGAATTTGAATCTTTGGTTCAAATAAGCTCAAACCTTTCTGTTCTTAGATGCATTAGCCCAAATCACAGCATATTGCCATGTCATGATCATGCATCATATTGTGCATTGCATTGATTGTCTTTCTTCTTTGTTTGTCGGTGGTTGTTCCCTCTCGATAGACGTGTTTCGACGATGAGTTCGATGACACCGATGAAGACCCCCTTGTTCATTCCAATACAATCCCACTCTCTCGCTCCTGCTCTTTTTACTGCATTAGGACAACAACGTTTCAACTGTTACATGCTGCGGTAGTTGAACCCCTTTATCCTCTGCATGACCTGTCATTCCACAGTAAATAGATGAAACCCACTAGCATGAGTAGGAGTTGTTTGAGCCCTGATGTGCCTACTCATTCATGCTTGTTTGTCATGCCTGCTATTGCTTAGAGTTGTGTCAGGTCTGATTCATCAGGGATGAATTGGAGGTGTGTGAACATGTCCTACTGTGTGTGAGCTAAGTGTGTGAACACGATTTGGTAAAGGTAGCGGAGAGAGGCCATGTAGGAGTACATGGTGGGTTGTCTCATTGCAGCCGTCCTCAGGAACTGAGCTCTGTGTTTGTGATCCATGAACAGCTACTACCACTCATTGGGATCCTTAATTGACCCTCTCGGCTTCTTGATCATCCTTGTTCTCTGTCCAGGAGTTGCAACTACTTTCTGGTGTTTGTAGGTAGTGTTAGTAGTCTACCAAGTGGCACCCGGTACAGGTGGGCTTGGGACAGACTAGGCACTGATGTACGGTGTACCAAGTGGCACCGGATGGTGGGCTTGGGAACCCTGCTCACATCGTTTGGGGCCGTGGCGACACCCGGCGGATCTACTTGCGGATGGAACCCGAATAGGCGATAAACCTGGACGAGAGACTTGAGTGTTTAGGTAGGCGTGGCCGACTCCTCGCCCGGCTTCCGCTTGAAGGTTGCCGAGATACATGGCGTGTCTGAGGCGATAAGTGGCGAGCGCGTGTGTGAAGAAGTACACCCTGCGGGGTTATCATTATCTATTGAATAGCCGGATTCCTCGGATATGGAAACTTAGACCCTTATACAGTTCATAGACAAGTGAAAGTGGATACTCTAAAATACGCAAGATAAGCGTGAGTGCTATGGATGGCGTTCTCGTGGGAGACGGAGGCGGATCCATAGTGGTGTATTGATATGGTGAATATGTGGACTCGTGTGCGCCACCTCAAAGAGTTACTTGCAGTCGTAGTTTAGGATAGCCACCGAGTCAAAGCTGGCTTGCTGCAGTCAAACTCCACCACCCCCCCTTTGTTGATACTGATGCATATGTAGTTAGTTCTGATGTAAGTCTTGCTGGGTACATTTGTACTCACGTTTGCCTATTTTATGTTTTTGCAGAGAGACTTCAGTCTCGCTAGTAGTTCCACGCGGACTTCGACGTTTAGCTTGTTACCTCAGCTACGATCTTGTGCCCTCGGCAGGATCTGGTAGATAGTCAGGCTTTTCAGCCTTTTTCATTTATAGATGTCTGTACTCAGACATGTTAAGCTTCCGCTTGTGCTTTGACTTTTATGCTCGAAAGTCTTTGGGTCGAGAGACCCATGTTGTAATATCTCGCTCCTCGGAGCCTATTGAATAAAATACTTGAGTCGTAGAGTTATGTTGTGATGCCATGTTGTATTTGCACATATCGAGCATATTGTGTGTATGTTATTGAAATGCTTGGTATGTGTGGGATCTGACTATCTAGTTGTTTATCTTTAGTAGCCTCTCTTACCGGGAAATGTCTCCTAGTGTTTCCACCGAGCCATGGTAGCTTGCTACTGCTCCGGAACACTTAGGCTGGCCGGCATGTGTCCTTCTTCGTTTCGGTGTCTGTCCCTTCGGGGAAATGTCACGCGATGAATACCGGAGTCCTGTTAGCCCACTACAGCCCGCTACAGCCCGGTTCACTGGAGTTCACTGGGCTAGCAGGACTTATCTTGCGTATTTTAGAGTATCCACTTTCACTTGTCTATGAACTATGCAAGGGGTCCAAGTTTCCATATCCGAGGAATCCGGCTATTCAATAGATAATGATAACCTGCAGGGTGTACTTCTTCACACACGCCTCGCCACTTATCGCCTGTACCGTCATGTACCTCGGCAACCTTCAAGCGGAAGCCAGCGAGGGAGTCGGCCACGACCTACCTAAACACTCAAGTCTCTCGTCTGTGTTTATCGCCTATTCGGGTTCCATCCGCAAGGAGATCCGGCGGGTGTCGCCACGGCCCCAAACGATGTGAGCAGGGTTCCCAAGCCCACCATCCGGTGCCACTTGGTACACCGTGCCATTGTGCCTAGTCTGTCCCAAGCCCACCCTGCCGGGTGCCACTTGGTAGAAAAATAGCACTACCTACAAACACCGAAACTAGTTGCAACTCCCGGACAGAGAACAAGGGTGATTAAGAAGCCGAGAGGGCTTGGGCGCCGGAACCCAATGTGTGGTAGTGGCGATCATGGATCACAAACACGTAACTCAGTTCTCGAGGACGGCTGCAATGAGACAACCCACCATGTACTCCTACATGGCCTCTCACCGCTACCTTTACCAAATCGTGTTCACACACTTAGCTCTCAACAAGAGGACATGTTTACACACCTCCGATTCATTCCCGATGAATCGGACCGACACAACTCTAAGCAATAGCAGGCATGACAAACAAGCATGAATGAGTAGGCACATCAGGGCTCAAACAACTCCTACTCATGCTAGTGGGTTTCATCTATTCTTGTGGAATGACAGTCATGCAGAGGATAGAAGGGTTCAACTACCGCAGCATGTAACAGTTGTATCGTTGTTGTCCTAATGCAGTAAAATAGAGCAGAAGCGAGAGAGTGGGATTGTATCGGAATGAACAAGGGGGTTTTGCTTGCCTGGCACTTCTGAAGATAATATATCTCTTCGTCGGTGTCAACGAACTCATCGTCGGAACCACGTCTATCAAGAGGGGACAATTACCGGCAAACAAAGAGGGACACAATCAATGCAATGCAACAAATATGATGCATGATAATGTCATGGCAATATGCTGGTGTTTTGAGCTAATGCAGCTAGCAACAAGGTTAAATGAAGTTGGTTTGAATCCAAGATTCAAATCCAAACTTCATATGTGATTATTTAAATGCCATTCATATGATTTGTGCTATACAGCAGCTATAAGTTGTTCTAACATGCATGAAAATGGTACAGATGGATAGATTGTATTTTTCTGATAATTTTTCATATATGATTTATTTGATTTGGAGCTACGGTTGATTTTCTATGAATTTTTGAAGTTTGTGGTATTTTCTGGAATTTCCTATTTAAAGAATAAATCCATAAAAGGGTTTATTGCGTCAGCATGACGTCGGGGTGACGTCATCAAGTCAACTGGGGCTGGTCCGGGTCAAACCTGACGTGTGGGGTCCACACGTCAGTGACTAACTAACTAACCTAATTAATTAATGTTAAATTACTGCTAACTAAAATGTCAGTTGAGTTAATTAGACTTAATTAAAAAGACTAATCTAGGATTAGCTGGGCCAGGGCCCACTTGTCAGCGACCCAGGGGAGGTCAAACCCCCGGTCAGCCGAGGCTAACACGCCGGCGGCTCGTCGCCGGCTACAGCAGGCGCGGCGGAGGGCTCGGGTTAGCTCCTCCGGCGACCAAAACGACGGCGGAGAGGCTCTACGTGATGCTGGGACTCGCGCGCATCCAACGGGGCAAGTGGGAGCAGCTGGGGTGGCCGGAGCTCGCCGGAAAAGAGCTTGTGGCGGCGGCCGGCGTGCGGGTGTGCTCGGGGTCGGTGTTAAACTGCACGGCAGGGGCCACGGAGGGGTGCTACGGGCACCTGGTGATGCACTGAGCGCTATGGCGCGGTCGGTTCTTGACTCTAGGTGTCGGTGGGCACGGCGGCGGCATGGCGGGCGAGGGGAGCGGCTCCGGTGGTTGATGCGGCTAGGGGCGAATTAGGCAACGAGGCATGGGGAAACGATCAGCGGCTCACCGCGGTTCTTCAGTCTTCTTTGGCGAGGCAGGGGAGGCACGGGGTCCGGCGAATCGACGGCGGGGATCACCGGCACCCGAGGTCGGAAACGGCGGCGTTGGAGATGCAAGCGCCGCGTGACTCGATGGAGAGGACGACGACGTCGTGGCGGAGCTCGGGATCACGTCGGAGAGGTGGGGCAGTGGTTGTGGCCACGGTGGTGCACGTCGACGGCGGCCTATATTAGAAGCGGAGAGTTCTCTGCAAAAACATAAAATAGGCAAACATGAGTACAGATGTACCCAGCAAGACTTACATCAGAACTAACTACATATGCATCATTATCAACAAAGGGATGGTGGAGTTTAACTGCAGCAAGCCAGCTTTGACTCGGTGGCTAACCTAAACTACATTCGCAAGTAACTCTTTTGAGGTGGCGCTACGAGTCCACATATTCACCATATCAATACACCACTATGGATCCGCTCCGTCCCCCACGAGAACGCCATCCATAGCACTCACGCTTATCTTGCGTATTTTAGAGTATCCACTTTCACTTGTCTATGAACTATGCAAGGGTCCAAGTTTCCATATCCGAGGAATCGGCTATTCAATAGATAATGATAACCCTACAGGGTGTACTTCTTCACACACGCTCTCGCCACTTATCGCCTCAGACACGTCATGTACCTCGGCAACCTTCAAGCGGAAGCCGGGCGAGGGAGTCGGCTACGCCTACCTAAACACTCAAGTCTCTCGTCCAGGTTTATCGCCTATTCGGGTTCCATCCGCAAGGAGATCCGGCCGGGTGTCGCCACGGCCCCAAACGATGTGAGCAGGGTTCCCAAGCCCACCATCCGGTGCCACTTGGTACACCGTGCCACTGTGCCTAGTCTGTCCCAAGCCCACCTGTACCGGGTGCCACTTGGTAGACTACTAACACTACCTACAAACACCAGAAACTAGTTGCAATTCCTAGACAGAGAACAAGGGTGATTAAGAAGCCGAGAGGGGCACTTAAGCATTCCAATGTGTGGTAGTAGCTGTTCATGGATCACAAACACAGAGCTCAGTTCCTGAGGACGGCTGCAATGAGACAACCCACCATGTACTCCTACATGGCCTCTCGCCGCTACCTTTACCAAATCGTATTCACACACTTAGCTCACACACAATAGGACATGTTCGCACACCTCCGATTCATTCCCGATGAATCAGACCTGACACAACTCTAAGCAATAGCAGGCATGACAAACAAGCATGAATGAGTAGGCACATCAGGGCTCAAACAACTCCTACTCATGCTAGTGGGTTTCATCTATTTACTGTGGCAATGACAGGTCATGCAGAGGATAAAGGGGTTCAACTACCGCATCATGTAACAGTTGAATCGTTGTTGTCCTAATGCAGTAAAAAAGAGCAGGAGCGAGAGAGTGGGATTGTATCGGAATGAACAAGGGGGTTTTGCTTGCCTGGCACTTCTGAAGATAATATAGTTTCTTCATCGGTGTCATCAAACTCATCGTCGGAACACGTCTATCGAGAGGGAACAACCACCGACAAACAAAGAAGAAACACAATCAATGCAATGCACAATATGATGCATGATCATGACATGGCAATATGCTGTGATTTGGGCTAATGCAGCTAAGAACAGAAAGGTTTGAGCTTATTTGAACCAAAGATTCAAATTCAAACTCAAACTATGAATTCATAAAGTGCATTATCATGTTTTGATATGAACAGCAAGGTTAAGTTGCTTAAACATGCATGAAACCAGTGCAGATGGATAGATTGTATTTTTCTGATCATTTTTCATATATAAATCTTTTCAATCTGAGCTACGGTTGAATTTATATGAATTTTTAGAAGTTTGCAACATTTTCTGGAATTTCCTATTTAAGAATAAATCCAGAAAAGGGTTTATTGCGTCAGCCTGGCGTAAGTGTGACGTCAGCAAGTCAACGGGGCTGGTTCGGGTCAAACCTAACCAGTGGGGTCCACTGGTCAGTGACCCAGTGCAGCCTAGGGTTAATGACAGGTGGGTCCGGTCAACAGACACGTCAGCATGGTCAATGCTGACGCGTGGGTCCACTGGAATTAGACTAATTCTAACTAATTTCTTTAGCGGTTAATTAAAAGGTGGGGCCCGATTGTCGTGGGTCGGGGTGGTTAACAGGTGGTTAGGCAGCTAATGACGGGTTAGCCGGCGATTAATCGCCGACGCTAAGCTGTGTGCACGGCGGCGATCGCCGGCCGATCGCTTCCGCCACGGCCGCTTGCTTGGCTGGCGCGCGGGGAGCTGCTGCTGCGGGGCTTCGGATGGTGGAAGTGGCATGTGCTTGGGCGGCCGGAGACGACCGCGGCGTCGACCACGACGGCGGCCGGAGCTCGGTCGGGTGCGGGCGCGGGGCTGCAGGGCGGTAGGGAAGAAGCTGGTGGCCTAGATGGCACCCACGGGCCACCAGAAGCGCCTGGTGCCACGGGTTGAGCGGAGGGCTCGGGCAAGGAGCTGGGCGGCCATGGCGGACGGCGGTGCTTTCGGGCACGTGGCGGGGTCTTTGTGGCACGGAACAAGCAAAGAAAAGGAGGGAAGCGGAAGGAGCTCACAGTGAACTCGATGGCGAGTCGATGAGGTCGGGGACGCACTGGAGCCCGCGAATCCATGGCGAGGTTGCCGGCGGCCGGAGGTTGAAGATGAGGACGGGGACGATGCTGCAGGGCTCTTCCGCTCGCATGGCTTGGCGGAGACAGCGTAGAGGACGACGGAAGGACTTCTTGGTGCGTCGGGGAGGCGTGACCCCGACTCAATGCCACATAGATCTAGCCTGTAACACATCATATCACTTTGCGGCCTCACGCACGGTATCCCACGGGTGTCGCCTTACCTCTGCCCAGGACCGTTTGTGCCTTTTGGCACACGTATATGATAGTGTCGCTAAAATCCATATGATAAGGTGCCCGGGCTGACATGGCTAGTCGTAAACCCAAAGTGGCACAAACTTACAGGAGGCATCCATGACCCAAAGATCGAAGCGTGTCGGTCATCGGCGAGTGAATCCAGGCTGTAGCACTGGGCTAGCAGGACTCCGGTGAACCGGTCAGGCGGGCTAACAGGACTCCGGTATTCATCGTGACATTTCCCGAGGGACGTACGAGAACGAACAAGGACACATGCCGGCCAGCCTAAGTGTTCCGGAGCAGTAGCAAGCTACCATGGCTTAGTGGAAGCACTAGGAAACATTTCCCGGTAAGAGAGGCTACTAAGGATAAACAACTAGATAGTCAGATCCCACACATACCAAGCATTTCAATAACATACACACAATATGCTCGATATGTGCAAATACAACATGGCATCACAACATGACTCTACAACTCAAGTATTTATTCATTAGGCTCCGAGGAGCGAGATATTACAAACAGGGGTCTCATGACCCAACATTCAGAGCATACAAATCAAAGCACAAGCGGAAGCTTAACATGTCTGAGTACAGACATCTACAAATGAAAAAGGCTTAGAAGCCTAACTATCTACTAGATCCTGCCGAGGGCACAAGATCGTAGCTGAGGTATCAAGCTAAACGTCGAAGTCCACGCGGAACTACTAACGAGACCGAAGTCTCTCTGCAAAAACATAAAATAGGCAAACGTGAGTACAAATGTACCCAGCAAGACTTACATCAGAACTAACTACATATGCATCATTATCAACAAAGGGGATGGTGGAGTTTAACAGCAGCAAGCCAGCTTTGACTCGGTGGCTAACTTGAACTACGACTACAAGTAACTCTTTTGAGGTGGCGCACACGAGTCCACATATTCACCATATCAATACACCACTATGGATCCTCTCCCGTCTCCCTACGAGAACGCCATCCATAGCACTCACGCTTATCTTGCGCATTTTAGAGTATCCACTTTCACTTGTCTATGAACTGTACAAGGGGTCCAAGTTTCCATATCCGAGGAATCGGCTATTGAATAGATAATGATAACCTGCAGGGTGTACTTCTTCACACACGCCTCGCCACTTATCGCCTCGCACACGCCATGTATCTCGGCAACCTTCAAGCTGAAGCCGGGCGAGGGAGTCGGCCACGACCTACCTAAACACTCAAGTCTCTTGTCCAGGTTTATCGCCTATTAGGGTTCCATCCGCAAGGAGATCCGGCCGGGGTGTCGCTCACGGCCCCAAACGATGTGAGCAGGGTTCCCAAGCCCACCATCCGGGTGCCACTTGGTACACCGTGCCACTGTGCCTAGTCTGTCCCAAGCCCACCTATACCGGGTGCCACTTGGTAGACTACTAACACTACCTACAAACACCAGAAACTAGTTGCAACTCCTGGACAGAGAACAAGGGTGATTAAGAAGCCGAGAGGGCTTGGAGCGCCCGGAGCCCAATGTGTGGTAGTAACTGTTCATGGATCACAAACACAGAACTCTGTTCCTGAGGACGGCTGCAATGAGACAACCCACCATGTACTCCTACATGGCCTCTCACCGCTACCTTTACCAAATCGTGTTCACACACTTAGCTCTCAACAGTAGGACATGTTTACACACCTCCGATTCATCCCCGATGAGTCGGACCTGACACAACTCTAAGCAATAGCAGGCATGACGAACAAGCATGAATGAGTAGGCACATCAGGGCTCAAACAACTCCTACTCATGCTAGTGGGTTTCATCTATTTACTGTGGCAATGACAGGTCATGCAGAGGATAAAGGGGTTCAACTACCGCAGCAAGTAACAATTGTATCGTTGTTGTCCTAATGCAATAAAATAGAGCAGGAGCAAGAGAGTGGGATTGTATCGGAATGAACAAGGGGGTTTTGCTTGCCTGGCACTTCTGAAGATAGTATAGTTCTTCATCGATGACATCGATCACATCGCCGGTACACGTCTAGCGAGAGGGGACAATTACCGGCAACAAAGAAGAACACAATCAATGCAATGCAACAATATGATGCATGATCATGACATGGCAATATGCTATGATTTGAGCTGATGCAACTAAAACCAGATTAAATGAAGTTGGTTTGAATCAAAGATTCAAATTCAAACTCCATATGTGATTTATTATATGCCATTCCTATGATTTGTCCTAAACAGCAGCCATAAGTTGTTCTATCATGCATGAAATTGATACAGATGGATAGATTGGATTTTTCTGATCATTTTTCATATATAAATTATTTCATTTGGAGTTACGGTTGAATTTCTATGATTTATTGAAGTTTTAGCTATTTTCTGGAATTTCCTGATTATTTATAAAATAAGCTAAATTCCAGAAAAGGAATATTGCATCAGCATGGCGTCATGCTGACCTCAAGAGGTCAGCAGACCGGTCGAGTCAAACGATCGTGGGTCCAGCATGTCAGTGACTCAGGCTGGTTAGTCCCACAGACAGGTGGGTCCGGTCAACTGCCACGTCAGCCAGTCAACTCTGACGCGTGGGTCCGCTAGTTTTGTTAACTAAACTAACTTAAAACTGATAGCGGTTTAATTAGGCGGTAGGGCCCTTGTCGATGTCGAGGGAGTGGGGTTAATTAGCGTGTTTAGCTGCTAAAGACGTTGCCACGTCAGCCCGCCAGAGTTTAACCGCTGGTGACGTCAACCGACGACGGAGGCACTCCGGGACGGCTGCTCCGGCGCCCATTCTACGCGCGGAGGGGTTCTACAGGGAGCTCGCGCTCGTGCGCATCCAATGGAGCAAGCCAGAGGAGCTGGGGTTAGCTGTGGCGTCGGCAGCGGCGAGGGAGGCGGCGGCCGGAGTTCGGGCTCGCGGGGTCGGCAGCTAGCGGACGGGAACGGAGGAAGCGAGCATATAGGGAGGAGCAGGAGCTCAGAGCGCTTCGGACGGAGCCAGCGGTAAGGGCGGGGACGCACTGGAGCCCGCGAATCCACGGCAGCGAGCAGCGGGCAGAGGCGGTGAAGGCGAGCCCGACGGCGTCGCTTGAGGGTGTCCGAGGTCTTGATCTTTGACCTGGTGAAGTAGTGCTCGTCGACGGATCTTTGGAAGACGCTGCGGTGGTGGTTCATCGACGGTGGCTACGCGTATGGCTGCGGCGTGCTCTCGGTGGTGCTCGGGCTGCGCGTGGAGCAGGGCTAGAGAGGGAGAGAGGCACCAGAGAGTTGGGGGAAGTGAGGGGGAAGGTGCTGGGCGTCTCCGTGGCGCGGATTAGGACGAAGGGGCGGCCTCCAGCGCGAAGCAGGAGGTGGAGGGCTCCGCGGGTGCGCGCGTGTTCGCTCCTGCCTACTGGCAGGAGGAAGACGACGAGCGAGGAGGTAGGTGGGCTGGGCCGGCCACTTGGGCCGCCAGGTGGGCCAGGTGGGTGAGGCCAGGTGAGTGCCAGGTAAGTTTCCCTCTGGTCTGTTTTTTAAATTTTCTGTTTTGTTTTCTTTTTTAATAATTCTTTTGCCACTGAATTCAAATTTAAACAAATTGAAAACAGTGCCAAAATTCCCTTGGATATTTTTATGTCACATAATGGACTTCTCCACATATGCATAAAATATCACAGGCTTTTGAAACTATATTCATTATATATTATGAATATAACTTCAAATCCAAATACAATATGATTTAAATTCAATGTCCCAAAATATTCCATGGAAATGTTCCAGAATTTTGGTTTGATATATATCTCTTGCCAAAATTACCAGAATGATTTTTAGGGAATTTTGGAATCACTGAATGCAATTTAAAGGGTTCTTGCCCTTCTTTTAGGAAGTTTTGAGGCTTTCTAATTTCCTCGTTCAAATTCCTTGAATTTAAACATGATGCAACACCCAAAGACTAACACTAGTGCATTTCCATATGCCAGGGATGTGACAACTCACCCCCACTAAACAAGAATCTCGTCTCGAGATTCAAGCGTAGGGTAAGATGAAGGGGGGACACAAACCAACACAATCTTCACGATCCAGGCTGCACTTCATAGGGGCGTTGATTTGATCACCATCTTTGACTCGATGCCTTCCTCTGAGAACTCCAACTAACATGACAAGGAGAGGAAAAGAAAAACTCTAGGAGAATCGATCTTCTTGAAGATCGAACAACTCAAGATTAACTCACATGATGAGACATAGCAACATCTCTCAAGCTGAGACACGAAGCACACATCTAGAGGAATGGAGTTAAATAGATGGCAAAGGTTCACTAGGTAGACAACAATTCCACACTTAAGAGGGTGGTGAACAGTTGTCAACGTAGCAAGGATTTGAGTTGCCATGATACCATAACGAGATACCTTAGAGGAGGGTGACTCGTAGAATTATTCCTTAAGTAGCAAAAAGAATTACTTTTGATTCAGAGATCAATAAAATCCTCTATACCAGCCTAAGGCAAATCTCGAGCGATCGTTTGGAGGAGTTCGGTGGAATGGCATACTCGGACTAGAATGGACGATGTGGATTACCTTGTTGAAAACAACACAAGGGGTGATTTTAGTAACTGGGGAAAAAGCTCAATAGTAGAGAGTGAGTCCACTATTTGAAAAGTTATAGCATAATCGAGGAAGCTGAGAGCAATCCCAGTTAGTGCCGATGATAACACCTAGCGCTTGTGTGTGCTCTCAAGAACTTGAGCATTTCCATATTCATCAAGGTTTTCCAAATTCCCGTGTCAAGGGTCCTGGCGACACAACACACTACCATGATGAATAGTGATGGATGATGCAGATGCAAAGGAAGATAACACCTTCTCAGATTTCACCTTAGCGAGGCCAAGGAATCAAAATCTGGATGATCAACCGAGAGACATTTAGCACTCCGCTTCAAACGTTCTCCTTGATGTGCTAGCATATCCCATTCATTGAAATGGTTTGGTATCTAGACCATCAAGTAAAATGTCGGACTTCGGGAGCACAAGAATCCATAAGGAACAATTAGGGAGTAATTCCTACGAAGTCCTTATGGGGAGGTGGCCAACTTCTTCAATCAAGATACTACAATAATAGGTCTTCCGGGGGGTGTGTTGGCCACGATCTCCACTTTACCGGTTATCGAGACCGATATTATAGTTCTTGGGAAAAGTTCCAACCATCATATCTGCCTGAGATTCAGATCTGGTTGGTGTCAGAATAATTCAGACTCATCGAGTCTAGAAAGTAAAATGAAAGTTTGCAACACGAATCGACGAGATGACGTTGCGAGAATCTCAGGGAATGAACTACGATAGCAAGCTCCAAAACATGAGCTGGTTCTGCTACACACATGTGAACACGCTGTCCCG
Source organism: Aegilops speltoides (assembly GCA_021437245.1). NCBI lineage: Eukaryota > Viridiplantae > Streptophyta > Magnoliopsida > Poales > Poaceae > Aegilops > Aegilops speltoides. Next base: position 54,332 of record JAHHZJ010002026.1, read on the forward strand.
GACAAGCATGACCACATGGTAGTCTTATAATAGAACACTACCGAGTTCTGGTTGGGAACCATCATCGAGGATATCAAAGTCCTTGTGCACTTATCGATGAACTTCTTATCCTTGAACAAGTCAATCAGTGGCTTGGTGTGCTACGGAATTCATATAGAATGAAGATGATCAGTCTAACAGACCACAGAATACTTTGCACGTGCATAACTAACTTGGGATGGTTCCAGAGGAGGTAAAAACATGCTTTCTCGAATTCACGGCGGCAACTTACATCAAATGCACGTGAATCAAAGGAAGTCACTTCTTTCATCCAAACATATACCTCAGAGACGGAACTCGAAGGCATTGTTTACAAAGTTTCCAACACTAGCTTAATGTCCAACAGAATCATGGAGGAGATAAGGACGTTGTCGATGGGCTCAACAACAATTTATCAAGATTCCAATGGAGATGGAATTCCATAATTACGTGAACAAGTGATAGCATTGGTTAGACCCAAAGGATATAATGGTGTATGCTCGAGGGATCAACCAAGAGTAAGACAACATTACGAATATCGTTGGTTCTGGTCTGATTTGATGATAACCCATACTCAAAACAAAGGTTGGATAAAATGATAGGTCCATTAACTGATCACGAGGGTCAGTCGATGAAAATATCATCTCTCTTCAACACACACACACACGAGATATCCCTTAAAATGAACTAAGTAGGACAAGCTTTTATCTTCCAACTCTCCAAGTTGTTGTCCAGCTTAACCAACTAGCTCAGGGGTATCCGGCAGAGATTCTTGGAGAAAGGGTGGTTTCGAAAACCAACTTGATCACGAACTCACACAGCGGTCAGGTGACAACCTGATAATACTTCCGAGAAGATATTCGGAAAATCACGAACCACCGATATGTTACTAAGCTCGAGAACAATCTTGCTTCTCAAGGCAAGACGACATGATCATAAGAGCAAGGGATTCAATCCTAACTCAAAGATCAAAGAGTACACCAGAAATAAGGACTAGGTAGCACAATCTATCTTAGAATGATGATTCAATAACCAACACGCTAAGAATGAGAATATTGTCCATTTACTACCAAAGCAACTAGTTGCCAGGAGTATTTATTTCACACATCACGATTCTCTTGTCGGCATTCCGGTTGCGACAACACGGAACCGAGGAATGAATAATGGTGGCAAGAAGTATCACTACGTCAAGAATCCATAAGAGAAGGTGCAATCCTCATGACATTCCTGACATAAAGTGGGTAATACTTCAGGGTAGAACAGAATCAATAACTGGATTGCATCTTGATCAGCGGAACACAACTGCTTTGACCCAAACCTGGATATGAAAGGGGTACCGGAGTTTGTTTCTCCTAGTCATTCCGGAATAGAATGGCTTGACGGACCACAGGAGTAATAGGCATCGATGAACGAATGCACGGACACTCTTGACTATCAACTGATAGATGGAGGCCGGAATACAACTAAAGAGGGACAACTCATTGGAACATACAATTTTGTGAGTTGTGGATGCATGGACTAGCATGTCAAACGAGTTCAACATATTTCTTCCGGATAACCCATGCAGAAAGGTTGAACTGGCAGAGTCACAATGTGGGATGGAGAACTCATCAAGAGCACTCTGGTTGTGATCTTTTGGTTCAAAGGAACTTCTGCCATAATTAGTTCATGGTATTGGAAGAAGGAAATACCACGGACCTCGAGAACTAATGCAAAGGTTACTAATTTCCTAAAGGAACTAGCAAACAGTATCAACATGAAATAAGTAGTGTGAATCTCGGGTTCAGAAACCCAGAAGTAGAATACCTACTACTAAATGGCATCACGGGATGCTTTCGAGAATGACGGCCAGAATCATCACACTGGGAACACAAAGCATGGCTGGATTACTAGGTGACTCCTAAAACACCTAGGGTCATAATACTAACTCCAACATATATGTCGAGGCAATAGAGTACCTCAACTCAGCATTTAGTGTGATTAATCCGCCCAAAGGAACATCAAAACCAGAGGAAAGGATTTGCAAGTGCATCAGTTGTTTGAAACCAGGATGACTCGAGAAAGATAACGGCTGTAAATGCTCAAAAAGTTTTGGAGACATACCACAAAAATGGTGGCATAGCCACTCGGAAGCACAATATCAAGGTTTGAGATCAAAAGTTAACATACGGAAGTGGTAAAACCGAGCCGAGATTTGAAACTAACAATTCTATAAGTCTATGGATTAGTAACACGTCATCCTGATAGATAGATGAGAAGGACTAGTTCTTAATCCCCGTAGAAGAGAAGAGGATGACTCAGATCAGAAGGCCATGAGGTATAAGAAGTAAAAAGAGCCTTACGTTCCATCCCACAATCAATTCCCTTATATAACTAAAGAATTTCTAGACACAACTTCGACCAGTTTGGCTTGGTAATCCTACAGGCAGTCAAGCTCTGATACCAAAGCTGTCAGGACCCCGACTCAATGCCACATCGATCTAGCATGTAACACCTCATATCACTTTGCGGCCTCACGCACGGTATTCCCACGGTGTCGCCTTACCTTTGCCGGGACCGTTTAGCCTTTTGGCACACGTATATGATAGTGTCGCTAGCATCCATATGATAAGGAGCCCGGTGACATGGCTAGTCGTAAACCCAAAGTGGCACAAACTTACGAGGACAGCATCCATGACCCAAAGATCGAACGTGTCGGTCATCACGAGTGAATCCAGGCTGTAGCACCGGGCTAGCAGACTCCGGTGAACCGGGCTGTGAAGGGCTAACAGGACTCGGTATTCATCGCGTGACATTTCCCGAAGGACGATGATACAGAACGAAGAAGGACACATGCCGGCCAGCCTAAGTGTTCGGAGCAAGTAGCAAGCTACCATGGCTCGATGAAACACTAGGAGACATTTCCCGGTAAGAGAGGCTACTAAAGATAACAACTAGATAGTCAGATCCCACACATACCAAGCATTTCAATAACATACACACAATATGCTCGATATGTGCAAATACAACATGGCATCACAACATGACTCTACGACTCAAGTATGTATTCATTAGGCTCGAGGAGGCGAGATATTATAAACAGGGGTCTCACGACCCAACATTCAGAGCATACAAGTCAAGCACAAGCAGAAGCTTAACATGTCTGAGTACAGACATCTACAAATGAAAAAGGCTTAGAAGCCTGACTGTCTACCAGATCCTGCCGAGGGCACAAGATCGTAGCTGAGGTATCAAGCTAAACGTCGAAGTCCACGTGAAACTACTAGTGAGACTGAAGTCTCTCTCTGCAAAAACATAAAATAGGCAAACGTGAGTACAAATGTACCCAGCAAGACTTACATCAGAACTAACTATATATGCATCGGTCAGACCAAAGGATGTAATGGTGTATGCTCGAGGAATCAACCACGAGTAGGACAACATTAGGAACATCGTTGGTTCTGATTTGATTTGAAGATAGCCCATACTCAAATCAAAGTTTTGGCAAGACAATAGGTCCAATAACTGATCACGAGGACCAATCGATGAAGATATCATCTTTCTTCAATACACACACCCAAAGATATCCCTTTGGAATGAACTGAGTCGGACAAGCTTTTATCTCCCAACTCTCCAAGTTGTTGTTTAGCTTAGCCAACTAGCCCAGGGTATCCAACACGGATTCTTGGAGAAAGAGTGGTTTCAAAAACCAACTTGATCACGAGCTCAACATAGCGATCAGGTGACAACCTGGTAATACTTCTGAGAAGATATTCGGAAAATCACGAACCACCGATATGTTACTAAGCTCGGGAACAACCTTGCTTTTCAGGGAAAGATGATATGATCAAAGGAGTGAGGGATTGACAAGATCCTAACTCATTGATCGGAGAGTGCACCGGAAATAAGGGCTAGATAGCACAATCATACTTAGGGTGATGATTCAAAAATCAACATGCTAAGAGTGGGGTTAATGTCCTTTAACTACTAAGCAACAAAGTTGCTAGGAGTATTGATTTCACACATCACGAATCACTTGTCGGTATTCCAGTTCTTGAGAGCACACTCAGTCACTAGGTTACATCCTCGGTATCAATTGGATTATGCCTTCCATTTGCCGAATTGCCCCATAACCGTAGTTTCCTTTCCAAACTGGGTATGCCATTTCTTTGAATTCCTTCAAACGAGACATTTCCCGGTAAGAGAGGCTACTAAGGATAAACAACTAGATAGTCAGATCCCACACATACCAAGCATTTCAATAACATACACACAATATGCTCGATATGTGCAAATACAACATGGCATCACAACATGACTCTCGACTCAAGTATTTATTCATTAGGCCCGAGGAGCGAGATATTATAAACATGGGTCTCACGACCCAACATTGAAACATACAAGTCAAAGCACAAGCGGAAGCTATCATGTCCGAGTACGACATCTACAAATGAAAAAGGCTTAGAAGCGACTATCTACGAGATCTGCCGAGGGCACAAGATCGTAGCTGAGGTAACAAGCTAAGCGTCAAGTCCACGTGGAACTACTAGCGAGACTGAAGTCTCTCTGCAAAAACATAAAATAGGCAAACGTGAGTACAAATGTACCCACAAGACTTACATCGTAACTAACTACATATGCATCATTATAGACAAAGGGATGGTGGAGTTTGACCGCAGCAAGCCAGCTTTGACTCGGTGGCTATCTGAACTATGATTTGCAAGTAACTCTTTTGAGGTGGCGCACACGAGTCCACATGTTCACCATATCAATACACCACTATGGATCCGCTCCCGTCTCCCTCACGAGAACGCCATCCATAGCACTCACACTTATCTTTGCATTTTAGAGTATCCACTTTCACTTGTCTATGAACTGTACAAGGGTCCAAGTTTCCATATCCGAGGAATCGGCTATTGAATAGATAATGATAACCTGCAGGGTGTACTCCTTCACACACGCTCGCCACTTATCGCCTCAGACACGTCATGTACCTCGGCAACCTTCAAGCGGAAGCCAAAGCGAGGAGTCGGCCACGACCTGCCTAAACACTCAAGTCTCTCGTCCAGGTTTATCGCCTATTCGGGTTCCATCCGCAAGGAGATCCGGCCGGGGTGTCGCTCACGGCCCCAAACGATGTGAGCTGGGTTCCCAAGCCCACCATCCGGGTGCCACTTGGTACACCGTGCCACTATGCCTAGTCTGTCCCAAGCCCACCTGTACCGGGTGCCACTTGGTAGACTACTAACACAACCTACAAACACCAGAAACTAGTTGCAACTCCTGGACAGAGAACAAGGGTGATAAAGAAGCCGAGAGGGCTTGGAGCGCCCGGAGCCCAATGTGTGGTAGTAACTGTTCATGGATCACAAACACAGAACTCAGTTCCTGAGGACGGCTGCAATGAGACAACCCACCATGTACTCCTACATGGCCTCTCACCGCTACTGTAGGATCGAAAGTATGTCTAGAGGGGGGGTTATTAGACTACTTGACAATTTAAAAGTTTAGCCTTTTGATTAGGACAAGTTTTTAGCAAGTTCACAATGATGACCAAGTCAAGTATCACCCTACACATGCAATTCTAGAGTAATGGCAGCGGGAAGTAAATTGCACATGTAGTAAATAGAGGTGGAGAAGAGCAAACGCAATTTGGAGACACGGAGATTTTTCTCGTGGTTCCGATAGGTGGTGCTATCGTCAATCCACGTTGATGGAGACTTCAACCCACGGAGGGTAACGGCTGCGAGAGTCCACGGAGGGCTCCACCCACGAAGGGTCCACGAAGAAGCAACCTTGTCTATGCCATCATGGCATACGCCCACGGAGGACTAGCCTTACTCGGGGTAGATCTTCACGAAGTCGGCGATCTCCTTGCCCTTACAAACTTCTTGGTTCAACTCCACATCTTGACGGAGGCTCCCAAGCGACACCTAACCAATCTAGGAGGCACCACCCTCCAAAAGGTAATAGATGGTGTTGGTGATGATGAACTCCTTGCTCTTGTGCTTCAAATGATAATCTCCCCAACACTCAACTCTCCTCTCTGATTTGGCTGTGGTGGAAGAAAGGATTGAGTGGAAAGCAACTTGGGAAGGCTAGAAATCAAGTTTCATATGGTGGGAGTGGAGCAACTTGATCTCAACACAAGGGTAGGTAGTTTTCTTCTCAGAAATGTAAGGTAGGAGTGGTAGTTCTTTGTGATGGCTCTCTCTCCACGAATGAAGAGGAGGTGGAGGGGTATTTATAGCCTCCACACAAAATCCAACCGTTACACACATTTGACCAATCTCGGTCAGACCGAAGTTGACAACTCGGTGAGACCGAAAGTTCAAATCTTGTGAACGTTGGGATTTTCGGTGGGACCGAAAATACAATCTCGGTGAGTCCGATTCTTCCAAAGACTAGGGTTTGCCATTCTCGGTGGGACCGACTTTATCATCTCGGTGACACCGATTTGATTCTGAAGGTTCTGAAGGTTGGCAACACTAGTTTCGTGAGACCGAGTTTGGAATCGGAAAACCGAAATTACTAGGGTTTGGCTATATGGTGAGGTGGTTCATCTCGGTGTGACTGAGTTTATGGAATCGGTGGGACCGAGATTACTTATGAGTATATGTTGGAATGAAAGATTGCGATAGTTTGGGAGATAGATCACTAAGCACTTTGAGCAACCTGATCATTATCATAACCTCATCCCCTTTTAATAGTATTGGCTTTCCTATAGACTCAATGTGATCTTGGATCACTAAACCAAAAATGGAGTCTTGAGCTTTTGCCAATGTTTTCCTTAGCATTTTGAGGGGTCCACATCATCAGTCATTGCCATACCCATATCACTTGAACTTTTCGAAATGTTCTCAAGAAACTTATTAGTTCAATGATATATATGTTGTTATTAATTACCAAAACCACCGGGATTAGTTGCACTTTCAATCTCCCCTTTTGGTAATTGATGACAACATATAGATCAAAACTTCGACAAATGATATAATCAATGAATGATATCGTCGCTTTGAGAAGTATGTGATAAGCAAGAGCTCCCCCTAAATTTGTGCATTATTTAAGATTTGCGTTTGAATGCAAATGCACAATCGATTAGGATCATGGGTCACTCTTCCATGTCACATACATCTTGGTGGAGCGCACAAAATGATAAGAATGAATAACATGCACCCAATCACCAAGACATGAGTAAATGATCATACAAGATATGAATAGCATATGATAAGCATTAAGCACACATTAAGGCATAGTATGATCAAGCACTCATCAAAGTAGAGCAAACGTAGTATCAAACACACGGAATGTCTCGAAAAACTCAAAAGTATCTCAAAAAGACCGCAAATGAAATGAAAGAGCAAAAGCGAGCACTCTCTCTCTCTCGAAGTCCTATGATCTATACAATTTCTCCCCCTTTGGCAACAAGTTACCAAAAAGTTCGAAAGGTATAGAGCTAAACGTCACTAGGGACTCTGCTGGCGGCTCTGTGCAGGTTGATGGAGTTGAGATAGCTTATCGCAAAGGCTTGGTGAAGTCTGTGGAGTGAAGGAGTGGACACTGAGCTGGAGCTGGAACCGATGGAGCTGTGGGAGGTGCTTGATGTAGTAGCCTGGGTCATCCTTTGGAATAGCGGTGATCTGGGTCTTGTGGGAACCGGAGCAGGCTGCTCATACTCATCCAGGACTAAATCATCTTCCATCTCCTTCATGAGCTCTGCCTTCTCCCTCTTGGCTTCCTCGATATCTGCCTCAAGCTTGTTGACGGTGACTTGCACTTCAGTCAGCTTGACATCCAGAGCATGGAACTTGTCTTCAACTATCCTCTCAAGACTCTCCCGAGACTGCACTATCTTGGCAGGCGTAGTTCAATCCTCCGGTAGCTTCAAGGAGCTGTTCTCCAACACTCTTGGGTTTTTTGCTGCTGCCTGCTTCCTTCTCAGCTTTAGCTTGTTTGGCAGCTTCAGACTTAGCTTGACCTTCAACAGACGTGGGATCATCCTCAGTCATCACAACTTCATTATCCTCATGCTCAGGCTGCAGTGGCAAGTGAGGTCTATCCAACAAGTAGGTGCCCGTGCCAAACTTGGCATTGATAAGCATCTGAATGTGCGGGGCAAAACCACATGACCTCTTCTGGTCTGCTGCTGTCCTCTTGATAGTCTCAACTATCAGGTCCATCACCTTGAAAGGTGCCTTCTGATCTAGAATATGCAGCATGTTGATAGAATAGCCTCTTATCATGCGATGATCTCCAGACTTGGGCATCAAAGTATGCCTCAGAATTGTGTTCGTGGTTGGGAGACCTGCTCGGAGGTGATACATCGAGCCGAGCTTCCGAACTCTACATCCTTTCTTTGGTACCTCATTGTACATATTTTCATAGACTCATGGTTTTCTTGGGAATTCCATAGACATCAACATCATCTTCTCTTTGCCTTTGGAGCATTCAGCAAGTGCAGCCCACTCTTCAACAGTTGAAGAGAATCTCGCCTTCATCATCCATACAATTCGCCATCTGGATAGAAATGAGTGTGGCATAGAATTGCATGATCATCTCATCATTCCAAGCATGGGTTTCGACCAACGAACTCAGCAACTCCACATGCAGTGAAGCTCTCATGCACATGTGGGAAGTAGTCTCTGTGCTCTTCACTGTCAATATATGCCCAATCAACATATCTAGTGTCAGCAACAATGGGCTTCTTGTCCATGAGCACAATCTCATAGAAATCTTGCTGCTCTCTGGTGTGGAACCTTGAATCAACAGCAGTCCTTCTCCTTGTGGCATATGGATCAGCTTGCCTCCATAGCCTGAGACCTTTGTCTTTCCTTTCCTTCATGTTTTCAGCTCTAGGATGAGCATCATTGTGGGTGGCGGTTTCATGCGAGTTTGAAGAACACATGTGCCTCATCATCTGACTCAGCTGGTGGCACATTGTCTTTCTTCTTCTCTGAAGCAGGAATGTTTCGTACTGTTTTCTTGGGCTTGGCAGCAGGCTTGGCTTGAGCTGCCTTTGCTAGAGCTGATGGCTTAGATTTAGTAGGTGCTCCTGCCCTGATGGCATCTCCCATCAACTTAGGCTTCTGAGGAGGCTGGGGTGCTTCCTCATCAAAATCATCATCAGCTTCATCATGCACAATCCTCTTCCTCTTGGAAGTTTTCTTCACCTTGCTGGAGGTTTCTTCTTCCATGCTCAGCTTCTTAGCAACTGTGGACTTCTTCACTTTGCTGGTGCCTTTCTTGGTTTGTTGCCCTTGATGCTCTTTGGCAACCACTTTCCTCTTAGGCTTAGATGTGATCTCTTCCTCAGCAATAAAGTCAGAATCCTCTTCATCAGAATTTCTCTTCTTCCTGGCCCTGGTGGCAGCAGGAGGCAAACCACTTGGTGTGCTCCTCTCACCATCATCAGAAAAGCTGCTGGCTTTAGGACTAGTGCCTGCCTCTGGAATTTCAATTGGAGATTCAGACCTGTTCTGGCTGTCACTTGCATCTGACATGGCTGACAACCTGTGAATAGATTAGGTAAAGGCAGAATAGAAGAGTTATCACAAACTGCAGAAGATTTTGCAAAAAGAATGAGTTGAAATTTCAGTTTTAGGTTTTCACAGAATGCATTTCGGTCAGACCGAGTCTAAAATTCGGTGAATCCGAAGTGTCTAAACAGAACCATTCACACCACTTTCGGTTGGACCGAAATGGGTTTCGGTCTAGCAGAGAACACTAGGGTTTCACTAAATCCTCATTTCGGTCGCACCGATTTGCACAACTCGGTTGGACCGAAAAGTGCGAGGCAATGGCAGAGGCCAAAACGGTCAGTCCGAGAATGTAGAATCGGTCACACCGAGATGTGTTCGGCGGAAACCTAACCCTAAAATTTTCACTCGAATTTCGTTCTAGGAACTAATCTGCTGGATAGGAAGATCTCAAACGTGTCAAGAAGCTAGGCAAACCTATCGTGCATTGAATCGGAGGTTGAAGACGAGAGGATCAAACTCACCCTAACTTGGTGGAGTTTTCTCTGGCAACGGCACGGAGAGATTGACCGTTGACGGCGACGGAGACCCGCGGCGAGGGTGCACAGGTGACGACGGAGACGATCCGGAGACCACGACGACGGCAGCAAAGGGTTTGGGGCGGCGTTTTGAAGAAAGAATCAACGCGCTGCCCTCGGTATATATACCCTTCGGTGTCGGTGGGACCGAGTTGGAAAACTTCGGTGGCACCGAGATGGTTAATCGCAAGCGATTACTCACTTGATCACGCCGAAAATTAACTTCGGTTTCACCGAGGTGAAAACCTAGATCAATCCAAGTGATTTCGGTCTGTCCGATTTGAGTAGGTTGGTTTGACCGAAAATACTTAGAAGGTTTTGGAAGTTAAGTTTTTGACGGATTGGTGGCTCCGAGTGCTCCTCACTCGGTGTATCCGAAAAAGACTTGTTCAAAGTTTGTGATATAAGCATGAATAGAATTTGAGACAAGAAAGCATAGATAGCTAGGGGAGGAACTTAGGCATTCTTGTCCATCCATTTGGTCAAAAAGAAAATCCAAAAGACCAAAGCAACAAATGGATGTCCTCGAATGGATAAAATCATGCATCCAACATGCTCACACAATAAGATAGCAAATGAAATATGTGTCAAACATGCACAAACAAAACACTAGCAACTAGCACACAATTTGTCGATGACTAGGTCATCTATATATGAGTATATTGACTTAGGAGTCAAATGAGAACATTTGATCATAGGTCATACTCATCGTTTAAGCACAAGTGGGGTTACCACTTTTACATAAAGCATTGATGTGTTCACATCATTTGAAGATGCTTTAGCTCAAATCTTTAGAGCAAAGCTCCCCCTTGATGTGAGAACCCCTTTTAAAGGGTCAAACTAACCTTGGGTTGTCGTAGAAGACTTCATGTAGATGTTGAAGATGTGGATGCTCAATGTTGATGAAGATCATCAAGAGTTGGGAGCAATCCTTTGGATTCGGGCACTTTCAATACCTACATGGGTTAGTCCCACAAGGAACAAACAAAGATATCCATGGATATAGATTGAAGTACACAATAGATGATGTCCACGAATGCAATGATTACCTTGTCCCTTGACTTACCAAGAAGAGGGTTTGTGACTCCATGAACTAGTGCAAGATGTGGAAGTTGATTGCACAAGTTCTTGCCAAAATGAATGTGAGTGAAGTATGTTGGCGGAGTCACCCTCAAGAACTCTCTAGTTCTTCTTCTTCGGGATCCACATCATCTTGATGGGAATCCTTGGGGTAGTAGTTGAGCTTGACGAAGTAGAACTTGACGTTTCGTTGGGAACCCACTTGACCATGGCCTTAGGTGCTTCAATGAATGCATCAATCTCCTCTTGAAGCTTGTCCTTGCCTTTTAGCTTGTGGTCTTGTGGTGGAAGGTCATCTTGAGCTTGTTCCACATTGGAAGAAGTAGGATCATACTTCTCCTTTTGAGAAACAAACTTTGGAGTGGGATATTGACCTTCTTCCCATTCAACACCCTCGGCGTTGAACTTTCGCTCAAAACCAATTCCTTGATTCTTCCGGTGCCTTCCTTGCTTGTAACAATTTCCTCAAAGTTCTTGCTTCCGCAAGGCTCTTGTAGACACATTTCTCTATAATCCCTTTCAATAAACTATTTTCTTGCTCAAGTGTAACTTGGCTTGAAACATTGTTAGTGGAATCAAGAGAACTACTAGAACCAATTATGTTGCTTCTAGATGAAGAATTTTTCTTATGCTTGTCATGCTTAGTTTTAATAGGTGGCAAGAAATTAGACAAGAGAAGTCGTTTGGCAAGATATGAAGAACTCTTCTTTCGAAGATCGTCATTGATAGCTTTTAGAAACTCATGTTCTTGCTCTAGATTGAGCTTCTCGAAGCGTAGCTTCTCATGAGATCTTAGGAGCTCTCTATGATCTTCTTGAGTTGTTTCATGAGCTAACTTAAGAGTGTTTAGTTCTTTAGTTAGACGCTCAATCTCCTTCATAGCATTGTCATTCGACTCTTCTCGACTATAAAGACTACTAGCATGTTCATCATTACTAGGCTCACTAGATTTATCATGTAAAAGCTCATCTTCACCAAGCAAGTCATCCTCATCACTATCAAAGTCAATAAATTCAGGGTGTGATACCTTGGGGCCTTTAGCCATGAAGCATCTTCCAATTCCCTCATTTGGTGAATCAAATAAGTCATAGGAGTTGGAGTTGGAGGACACGAGAGCAAGACCGCAACACCTTCATCTTGGTCAGATTCGAGTTGGAGTGATAGCTTCTTTGGAATGATTGTCGAGTCGGAGCCGGAGACCCATTCACCTACATGAGCTTGATGTTTTCTTCTTGTGTAGCTCCTTGATGACTTGTCTTTCCTTTCCGAATCCTTGCTTCTCCGAGAGGATCTTCGTTCATAACGATCATCTCTACTCCTTCTCTCTTCCGAGGTGACTCTTCTCTTGAGCTTCTTCTTCTTGGAGATTCTTCTCTTCTCTTGTGGGGAGTCAAACACTCATTTGAGTAGTGTCCGGTCTTCCACAATTGTAGCAGTTTCGATCACGACTAGAAGATCTCTTTTCATCA
>JAHHZJ010002027.1:0-144791 GCA_021437245.1 Aegilops speltoides
AACGACATGGTTGAGTACTTTGGCGAGCAATTATCTGGTTTTGTATTTACTGCCAATGGATGGGTGCAATCTTATCGACCACGTCATGTGAAGCCATCGATTATGTGTGGTGATGTCAGCCGCACCAACCCCATGACAGTCTTCTGGTCCAAGATGGCTCAGAGCATGACCCATCGCCCAGTGAAGGGAATGCTGACTGGTTCTGTCACAATCGTCAACTGGTCTTTTGTCAGGAACGACCAGCCAAGGTTGATACCGCGTCCTAGCTTCTTACATATGTTTTGATTTGACGGCCTTCACGTGGAGGTGTTTTAACTGCTACTAATCGGTACACCACTTCTTGGTCTACAGGTTGAGACATGCTACCAGATTGCTCTTTCCATTAAAAAGGAGGTTGAGGATCTCGAAGCTTGTGGTATTCAGGTTTGTATATAAGCTTTAGCCTGTCTTGTCACCCTATCATTACTATGTCAGCGTGGCATGTGTAACAAATACGCTTCGGTCATTTGCAGGTGATCCAGATTGATTGGGCTTCTCTAAGAGAATGCTTTTTACTTGTCTGGGCTGTCCACTCGTTCAGAATCACCAACTGTGGTGTACAAGATACAACTCAGGTAATCTACTTGGAAATTGGAATGTCATGAACTTAGATTATAGTTAGCCATATTTTTTTCTTTGATGGCAACCTGATATACCTTTGTTTCATTTACTCCACAAGTTAAAAGGTGTACAGTCCTGTGGCCATCTCCTTGTGCATCTCTTTGTTATTCTTCGGTCCCATCTTGTGTTTGGTCGTGGCTTAGTTTTTCTTGGTTTTGGAAAATGTGTTCAGCGATTGTACTGTTGATGGCGTGGGGACCTCCCCTGTCATGGCGACATGACAAGCTGGGAGATGGAGGCATGATGATGATGATGATGGCGTGATTCCTTTGACTGCGCTCAAGTGGTGTGGCTCGTACAACCTGTGCGGGTTATCTGAAACCAGAGCCGCTTTTTGTAGATGCAAGCCCCCAGCGATAATGGTAAGACTGCTGACCTCGTCTTCTTACCTTCCCACTGTAAATCAACCAATATTGCTGTTGGCCACAACTAAGAGTCCCCTGCATTATGATTGTTGTGAAGAAAAAACTAATAGTTCACTGTCTATCATTATGGTTTCATGATTTCATGATTGTTCATTTGGTTCTCAGCATGTTCAGTTCCAATGGCTCTTATACTCCCAAGAATAATTGTTATCTTGTCTCCTGTATGCTTATGTGCTTTGTTTTGTGCGCAAAAGTTCACACTAAAAATGGTACTCGTTAACCTGAGACAAACTATGAGGATATTTTGGCTAAAATTATCATCGTTGGCTAAAATTATGGTTTTCTCATTAATCTGAGACAAACTATGAGGATATTTTTGGCCATTCAGAACTATGTAAACTAAGCAGCTTTGGTATCATTTTAAAGAAATTTCCATGCTTCATTTAGTAGTTTGTTTGCTTATTTTCCTCGGGAAAATGTTTGTTGTTCGGCTTGATGGCTGAAAATAATAGACTTACCTTTAACGTGAGACCTACTATGAGGATAACATATCCATTTAGAACTATGAACTGAGCAGCTTTGGTATTAGCTACCACCTTCCTGTTGAGAAACTTCCACAGTACAAATTCTCAAACAAATTATGTGCTGCTTATACTGGTTAGTTGCCTAGCTGCAATGATGGTCTTCTCGTTAACCTGAGACCAGCTATGAGGATAATATCTATCCATTCAAAATTATACATCTGAGTTTTGGAAAATATGTGCAGTGATGGTACCGTTGGTGGCGCGGCGACCTCCCCTATCATGACGATGTCAGAAGCTGGGTGATGGAGGCATGATGACGATGATGATGACATGATGCCTTTGACGCTGCTCAAGTGGTGTGGCTCCTGCAACTTGTGCGGGTTATTTGGAACCGCAGCCGGTTTTTGTAGATGCAAACCCCTGGCGATAATGGTAAGACTGCTGACCTCGTCTTCTTGCCTACCCACTGTAAATCAACAAGATTATTGTTACCCGCAACTAAGAGTTCCCTACATTATGATTGTTGTGAAGGAAAAACCAAAGAGTTCACTGTCTATCATCATGGTTTCGCATCAATAACAAGGCTGATTTACTTGGTGCCATTTTACTTTAGAAATAGTAGGGCTATTGTTTAACAGTGTCAGTCTGTAGCATGTTTTGCCTTTTGCCATTTTACTTATACTGCCTAAGTAAAAGAGTTGTTCCGCTTCCTCCAAGGATGGACTAGCTATTTAGGTGCATATTTAAAATCTGGATAGCCTCTGATGCTACTGTCCCAGTGTGAGTTTGTCGAAATCAAACCTCCATGCTAGTTCGGTCCTTGTTTGGAAATTTGTCCTCCCAACTACATTCTTTCTTTTATATATCTGTGCCAGTGTAATATTGTTGTGGAATATGCTGCTATGGGGAAGTAGGGATCATTTTGTGGTTTGGCTGTGTGGTTGGTGTTGTGGACTGCCTGAAAGGAAGTCATGTTTGAATCCATCAAGCGTCCTATTGACCCTTTGTTATTTCATGTTTCTATTCTACTGCAGGAAGCAATGGAGCAACTTTTTGTTTCCGTTGGTCTGCATCGCTGAGAACTGGAATTGGTGTTTTGCAGTTCCAGCGAGTGCGTGATGTTGTCTTGCTGGGCGCTGGCTCTTGACTTGTCTCGTATTCAAGCGCTGGCTCTCAGCTCGTGAGCATTCAGTCACACTCGACATCTTTGTGAAGAAGGACGCTGTGATGAACATCATGTCATGATTGAGTGGTGGTGCTGGGCTCGTGTCTCGATCACAAGTTAAAATGGGTACAATCCTTGTGCATCTCTTTCTTATTCTTCGGCTCATCTTGTTTTTTGCCGTTGCTTAGTTTTTCTTGGTTTTGGAAAATGTGTGCAGCGATGGTACTGTTTGTGGTGTGGCGACATGACAAGCTGGGACATGGAGGCATGATGATGATGATGGCGTGATTCATTGGACTCCTTTCAAGTGGTGTGGCTCCTGCACCTTGTGCGTGTTATCTGAAACCAGAGCCGCTTTTTGTAGATGCAAGCCCCCGTTGATACTGGTAAGACTGCTGACCTCGTCTTCTTACCTTCCCGCTGTAAACCAACCAATGTTGCTTTTGCCCGCAACTAAGAGGCCCTGCATTATGATTGTTGTGAAGAAAAAACTAATAGTTCAGTCTATCGTCATGGTTTCACATCAATAACAAGGCTGATTTACTTGTTGTCATTTTAGTTTAGAAATAACAAGGCTGTTATTTAGCAGTGTCAGTAGCATGGTTTGCTTTTTGCCATTTTATCAATATTGTCTTCTATAAGTAAAAGAGTTGTTCTGCTTCCTCCCATTGATGGACCAACCAGGGTTTAGTGGATATTTAAAATCTCATTAGCCTCTGATGCTAATGTCCCGGTGTGAATTTGTCTAAATCAAAGTTCTTTATTTATGTTCTTTTTGGCCCTCAGGGTATGGATTTTGTTCGTTCAGACTGCAGTTTACTGGAATCTGGATTCTTTTTAGGCAAAACACCCAGGCTAGTCTGGTCCTCGTCTAGAAATTTGTCGTCCCAGCTACACTGTTTTTTTAAATTTATACGTTCCAGTGTAATATTGTTGTGGAATATGCTGCTATGGGGAGTATGGATCATTTTGTGGGTTGGCTGTGTGGTTGGTGTTGTGGACTGCCCGAAAGGAAGTCATGTTTGAGATTGAATCCATCAAGCGTCCCATTGACCCTTTGTTGTTTCATGATTCTATTCTACTGCAGGAAGCCAGTGCGTGATGTTGTGTCGAAGGGCCATTGGCCGATCTTTATTAGATAGGGAAGAAGAGTACAAGAGAGGCAGTCTAGAAAGATTAGACTGAACTCAGGAGCATCTGTGCAACCCAGCGGAGGGCAGCCCTCCTATTACAACAAGCACCACAAGTACAACACAGTTGGCTGGTCCACGGATGCATCCTGCGGCTCTCCACATGGCCACGTCCTCCTGGATCAGGTCCAATATTCTGATCGGCGAGCTGGCAACCTGATAAAAAATCCTGGCATTTCTCTCCTTCCATACCCTCCAGTGCAGCGCAGCAAGATAACCACCATGTCGAAATTCCTTCGCATGTGCTTGGGTATAGCAGCCCTAGCCTGCAACCACCAGCCCTGCGTGGAAGGAAAACTGTTATCAGGAATCAGAAAGTCAGCGCCGGTCCAGGATTTGAGTGCGTGATGTTGTGTTGATGGGCTGGCTCTTGATTCTTGTATTCAAGCGCTGGATCTCAGCTGGTGACCATTCAGTCACACTCAACCTCTTGGTGAACGCCGCCATGACGAACATCATGATGTAGTAGAAGCTGGGCTCTTGTTGTGAACTGGGCTCGCTAGATTTGTTTATCTTGTTTTTTCTCCTAAGGAATTGTGGTGAAGAGCTTGCTTGCTCTGTTTTGATTCTTGTTATTGATTGGGTCCCTGATTTGGCAGGAGGAATTTGTGAATACCAAACATCTTCATTAATTCTTGTTGATTTCATGAACGAAAAAAAAATGCTGTAACATCAATTCGTTCGAGGTGATCTTTGGGAAGACATGAAGAATTGCAAGTTGTAGGAGCTAACTATGAAAGGTCTCAAAGTTCGAGGTGATTTCTGTAACTGTGAAGCGTATGAATGGTAATGGAATTTGATTGTGAATGTTTTCTTTCAGAGCAAATTGAAGCGTAAGAGCAGTCTGTTTGACAAAAGCAAAAGTACAAGTTGATCCATGCAATATGCTGGCTTGGTATGAATTCTTTGCGGCCATAGGGGTTTCGAAATTCCAATCTGCCAAAATTTGAACTTCATATGCATGCATATTTTTTCCCAGGATTTCTGGGAAGAATAACCAACCTGTTTTCAAACTTGCCGCTAGAAACTGGAGACTTGTTAATCTGGTGTTTATTACTCCCTCCGTTCCTAAATAATTGTCTTTTTAGAGATTTTAACAAGTGACTACATACGGAGCAAAATGAGTGAATCTACACTCTAAAACATGTCTATATACATCCCTATGTTGTAACTATTTGAGATGGCTAGAAAGACAATTATTTAGGAACGGAGGGAGTATATGTTACAAAATGCGCATACCAGGTACAACAGCTGACTATAATGGGGCGATCCTTACATGCATGAGCAAACGTGAAATAGGAAAAATCCCATGATCTTGAAACTGCCTCGCGTTATTTGAGGTAGTAGTACTAGCTATTTAGGAAACTTAATTAACATGGCTTTGTTAGGAAACTTAATTGACCGGCTTGATTTATTATCGGATTGTTAACTTAAAAATGTGGGATTGTTAACTAGTCAGTTATTAGGAAACAACCTAGCGATCTTTTAGGTAGTACTGCTACCTAACGAGAAATCAACTCCCCGTAATCATCCCCTTTTCTTTTCAGAAAAAAAAAAGACTCCCCGTAATCATCCCTTTTTCTTTTTAGAAAAAAAAGACTCCCCGTAATCATCGGTCCCATGGATCTGCATAAAGTATAAAGTATAATAAAATCATAGGTTGGTGTGAAAATCTCACGATCGGAAACTGCCTAGCGATATTTGTGGTAGTACTAGTTAGGAAACTTAATTAACGTGGCTTTGTTAGGAAACCTAAAAAAAATTGTACTGATTTATTATCGGACCCGTAAAAAGGTTGGATTCTTAACAAGCCAGTTGTTAGGAAACAGCCGCCTAGCGATCTTTGAGGTAGTTTTCTCATCGGTCCCATGGATCTGCATCGATCTAGCTCGCTTTAATTTTCTCGTCTTCCTCCTCCTGAAACCACGCACATCATAACTCCTCCCTCCACAACCAACCTGTTCTTTTAAGTGGAATCACCCCGCCCCATGCGCCCGCCTCTTTCTCCTTCAAACTACTTTTTCTGCCCGTACGATCTAGCCCGCTTCGATCCATCGGTTGCTGCTGCCTCCAAACGCATGCCTCACGCGGATCGGGATGGCCACCTCACCGATCCGCGGCTTACTCGTTCTCTCCACCGTACCATGCCTCCTAAGACCACCAATCATCTCCATCTCTCCCTCCCTCTATATGTACTAGAAAGAGTGTTTCATCCGCGTGCGGGGTGCGCGTGCGACTTAGGACTTTGGGCGACGGCGAGACGAGATAATCACCTGCCCATGACAAACACACTTCAATGGCAGGATCGACATCGATGCAGTGGGGAAACAGATAATCACCTGCCGCTGCACGCCTTGAGCAGGTGCAGCAATTCGCCCACAATTTCGAAGTCGACGACGGTCCGGTACCTGGGAATCACAAATTAAGCAGAGTAGACGAAATCAATACCCAAGAGGCCAAGACCATGGGGATAAGGAGAGCAGAGGGGTTGGGCGCGGTGGTAAGGCACGGACAGAAGGCCGGTGATGTCATTGAGCATCCAGTCGGCATCGTGGAGGAACATGTTGATGACCTCGGGACGAAGCCCTCGTCCCGCGGCGCATGCAGCTCTTGGCAGTACTCATCCAGAATTCCCTGGATCCATCCATCAGGCTAAGTCAGCAAGACAGCCATACGGCGATGGATCCGGGGGACAAGAGGGAACACGGACGAATTCCGGCCCAGAACCACACGGCCGGCCGCGCGTTATTGAGTTGATGAGGGGAAGGACGACTCACTGTGGCGTACATGTAGTTGATGCGCGCGTTAAGCTGCCTCCTTAGCTCAGCGACCGCCATGGCGAAGGGAGGACAGAGCGAACACAGAGATGGAATTCGAAGCTGCTGGCGGAGTGGACGAGAGGAGATGAGATGAGTGCAGGCAGGTCACGCTGGCTCTCTCACGGAGCCTTTTGGCAGGGAGTGCTCGTTAAACTCTACTAGGCTGGCTGCCATCAATGAAGAGCTTGAAGAGGAGTGCAGGCAGGTCACGCTGGCTCTCTCACGGAGCCTTTTGGCAGGGAGTGCTCTACTGGCTGGCCGTCATCAATGAAGAGCTTCAAGTTGAAGATGGCGTATGTGCGTGCATGCATCCACGCAGCTACATTTTGGTGGATGGATGGATGGCTGCCGGGCCAGCTAGCACCACAACGGCAGCCAGCGCCCGCGGGTCATTGACGGAAGTGAGCATCGCTTTTTTATTTTTTAACACAGTACAGATGTAGACGCTCATACTTACTCCGTGATGGTTCTTGTTTCGTCAATGACAGTTGAGCTGTTAGAATCAATATGGGATTGCTACACATAACATTGGAATGAATTTCAATCTTTATCATATGGCGTAGAGGAATTTTTTTTTTTGCGGGGGAATGCCATAGAGGAACTTAATTGTAGAATTGACTGGACATGTCGTGTAGTAGCAGTGTAGCACACAGAACTTCCATCTAAACATTTGTTCTTGATCTTTTTCTCAGCTATTTCTATATTTTTTTTGGAAACTAATTCAATTCTTAGTGTAAGAAAATAGAGATCAAAGATGGAAATTCATTTTTTTCCTGTAATTTTGAAGTACCTCTATATATCGATGTGAAGATTATGTCTCTAATAGACATGTTACATATAAAAATGAAGACGTCAAGGAGACGATATATTTTTTCATATATTCGACCTTTCTTCCTCTGCCCCTGTCCATGTCCTGTAGAGTGGCTAGATGTTGGGAAATGTAGCATGCAATTTCGAAAAAAATTCCTACCCTATTGTCGAGAGGTTAAATTTAGTTGAAGAAGAAAACAATTTGTTGAAGGAAAAATTAGAAAAATTGAGGAGGAGAAGATGATATTGGAGTTGCATGTTGCGGATGTCGCCGATGATCACAAGATCAAGATGGATGCAATGCGCTTGAAGATTAGAAAGATTAGAAAATATGCCATTCATACCGAGGCTTGGTATCATTATGTCGTTGGATCAGTTGTTACATTGGTCGCGATTATGATCGCATTTGTTTCGCATTGAAATGTTTTACATAGTTTCAGTGTATGGTTTAATTAATTTAGATGCTCTGCAGAGCTTTATGTTGTTAGATGAGAACTATGTATGTACTTTGGTTTTAATGTGATGATGAACTTCTATTAATTTGGTCACTTAATTAATTATCTATTCATGATCTCTCTAATGATTTTGACACACTTAATTATATATAATGCACAGATGAACCGCAATGGATGTACGGTTCAAGACACACCTCCGAGTACATTAAGGCGTGCATAATTTTCTCGAAGTGGCTGAGGCAAACAAGCAGAATGGTTTTATGTGTTGTCCATGCCCTATATATGAGAATCGAAGTCTTACTCGACCGAAAATCCTGCACACCCACCTTTACAAGGGTTTCGTGCCACACTATAATGTTTGGGCGAGGCACGGAGAAATAGGGGTTATGATGGAAGGCGGCGAAGAAGAAGAGTACGATGACAACTATGTGCCCCTGAATACGGTGATGCTCCGAAGATCAAGAGGAACCAGACGATGTGCACGATGATGCTGCAACGGAGAAGCTGCTGAAGATCAAGAGGAACCAGATGATGTGCCCGATGATGGTGATCTCCGCCGGGTCATTGTCGATGCAAGGACGCAATGCGAAAGTCAAAAGAGAAGCTGAAGTTCGATCGCATGCTAGAGGACCACAAAAAGGGTTGTACCCCAATTGCGAAGATGGCAACACAAAGCTAGGTACCGTCTTTGGAATTGCTGCGGTGGAAGGCAGAGAATCTGTGCTCGATAAAGGATTTGAGAAGCTACTTAAAATATTGAAGAAGAAGCTTCCAAAGGATAACGAATTGCCCGACAAGACATACGCAGCAAAGAAGGTCGTATGCCCTCTAGGATTGGAGGTGCGAAGATACATGCATGCCCTAATGATTGCATCCTCTACATGGTGCGTACAAGGATCTGAACGCATGCCCGGTATGCGGTGCATTACGGTATAAGATCGACGAGATGACCTGGTGATGTTGACGGCGAGCCCCCAGAAGAGGGTTCTGCGAAGGTGATGTGGTATGCTCCTATAATACCACGGTTGAAACGTCTGTTGAAACGGAGAGCATGCCAAGTTGATGCGATGGCACGGTGAGGACCGTAAGAAAGACGGAAGTTGAGAGCACCACGACGGGTCGTAGTGGAGAAAAATCGAGAGAAAGTCTGGGATGAGTTTGCAAGTGAGCCAAGGAACGTATGGTTTGCTTTAAGCGCGGATGGCATTAATCCTTTCGGGAGCAGAGCAGCAATCACAGCACTGGCCCGTGACTCTATGTATGTATAACCTTCCTCCTTGGATGTGCATGAAGCGGAAGTTCATTATGATGCCGTTCTCATCCAAAGCCCTAAGCAACCCGGCAATGAGATTGATGTGTACCTAAGGCCATTAGTTGAAGAACTTTTACAGCTGTGGAATGGAAACGGTGTGCGACGTGGGATGAGCACAAACAGGAGAATTTAACCTAAAGGCGTTGTTGTTCGTGACCATCAACGATTGGCCCGCTCTCGGTAACCTTTCGAGACAGACAAACAAGGGATACCACGCATGCACGCACTGTTTACTTGATATCGATAGTATATACGGCAAGCTGCAGGAAGAATGTGTACAGGCCATCGTCGATTTCTTCCGACCAACCATCAATGTCGAAAGAAAGGCAAGCATTTCAAAAGCGAGGCAGATCACGGAAGAAACCCGCCATGCATACCGGTGATCACGTACTTGCTATCGTCAATGATTTACACGTAATCTTTGGAAAGGGTCCCGGCGCACTAGCTGTTCCGACCGACGCCGAGGGACACGCACCCATGTGGAAGAAGAAATCTATATTTTGGGACCTACCCTCTTGGAAAGACCTAGAGGTCCGCTCTTGATCGACGTGATGCACGTGACTAAGAACCTTGCGTGAACCTGCTAGGCTTCTTGGGCGTGTATGGGAGGACAAAAGATACAGGTGAGGCACGAGAGGACCTGCAACGTTTGCACGAAAAAGACGGCATGCCTCCAAAGCGGTATGAAGGTCCTGCCAGCTATGCTCTTACCAAAGAAGAGAAGGAAATCTTCTTTGAATGCCGCTTAGTATGAAGGTCCCGACTGGCTTCTCGTCGAATATAAAAGCAATAATAAATATGGCAGAGAAAAAGTTTCGAACCTAAAGTCTCATGACGCCATGTGATTATGACGCAAGCGCTTCCGGTTGCATTGAGGGACTTCTACCGAAAACGTCCGATTAGCCATTGTGAAGCTATGTGCATTCCTCAATGCAATATCTCGAGAAGGTGATCGATCCGAAACCATACCAAGGCTAAGGAGTGATGTGGTGCAATGTCTTGTCGGTTTGAGCTGGTGTTCCCACCATCCTTCTTCAATATCATGACGACGTTCTTGTTCATCTAGTTGGCGAGATTGTCATTACGGGCCCGTATTTCTACACAATATGTACCCCTTTGAGAGGTTCATGGAGTCCTAAAGAAATATGTCCAGAACCGTGCTAGGCGGAAGGAAGCATCTCCATGGGCCATCAAGCGAGAGGATGTCATCGGGTTTTGTGTTGACTTCATTCCTGGCCTTAAGAAGATAGGTCTCCCTAAATCGCGGTATGATCGGGGAGACTATTTGGAAAAGGCACGCTTGGAAAGGACTCAATAATATGCAGGGACGGATATTCTTGGTCTCAAGCCCACTACAGTTCTCTGAGAACTCTACCTTGGTGACCACAGTATGTCGATGAACACAAGAACGATCTGCGCTTCATACACCCGGAGCGGGCGACGATCGGATTACATGTGAACACATCGGGACTTTCAGCAGTTGGTTGGAAGCACGTGTCGAGGTGACAGACTGTTTGTGAGGAGCTGTACTTGTTATCCAGGGACCATCTTTGACCGTATTGATTTGGAAAGGATCTGAGATAAATGGGAATACATTTTACACGATTGACCAAGATCATAAGAGCACCAACCAAAACAGCGGTGTCCGCTTTGATGCAACAACCGAGAGGGAAAGGACACATATTATGGTTACATAGTGGACATATGGGAACTTGACTACGGACATGATTTTAAGGTCCCTTTGTTTAAGTGCAAATGGGTCAATCTGTCAGAGGCGGGTATGTGTAGACCCACCGCATGCGGAATGACAACAAAGTGGATCTGAAAAATCTTGGGTACACCGACGAACCGTTCGTCCTAGCCAATGATGTGGCACAGGTTATCTATGTGAAGGACATGTCCATGAGACCGAGAAAGAGAAAAGATAAGGAAGCAAATACATCATACGATGAGCCAAAGCGCCACATAGTTCTTTCGGGAAAAAGGGACATCGTGGGAGTGGAGGACAAGCATGACATGTCTCGAAGATTATGAAAAGTTTCATGAAATTCCTCCTTTAAAGTCAAGGCTGACCCCAGACATCGATAAACGATGAAGATTATCCATGGTTCTGGCGCAATAAGCAAATGACACAAGCGAAGAAAAAGTGAAGACTTTCTCCGCAACTATTGTTCGTTTATGATACCATTATATTATGGCGATGAGTATGATACCATTGTTCGTTTTGTACATGCACATGCTATGTGTGGGTCAATTTATGATACCATGCCAACTTTCAACTTTTTCAGAGTTCATTTGAAATATCTTATGGTTCGCCCTCGTAATAATTAAAAATAGCAACAATAAGTATTTTGTTGTGAGTAGAAACAAAATAAATTAAATAAAGCAAGAAAGAAAACAAAAAAAGTGTTTTCAAATTTGAAAATTAGTAATGGCACTAACAGAAAGTTTATAATTTTCCTAAAACTAGAAGCAAAAAGATTTAAAAAATAGAGCAAAAACAAAAGAAAATAAATAATGCAGAAAACAAAACAAAAAACAACAATAAGTATTTTGTTGTAAGTAGAAACAAAATAAATTAAATAAAGCAAGACAGAAAACAAAAAAAGTGTTTTCAAATTTGAAAATTAGTAATGGCACTAACAGAAAGTTTATAATTTTCCTAAAACTAGAAGCAAAAAGATTTAAAAATAGAGCAAAAAACAAAAGAAAATAAATAATGCAGAAAACAAAACAAAAAAACAACAATAAGTATTTTGTTGTAAATAGAAACAAAATAAATTAAATAAAGCAAGACAGAAAACAAAAAAAAGTGTTTTCAAATTTGAAAATTAGTAATGGCACTAACGGAAAGTTTATAATTTTCCTAAAACTAGAAGCAAAAGATTTAAAAATAGAGCAAAAACAAAAGAAAATAAATAATGCAGAAAACAAAACAAAAACAACAATAAGTATTTTGTTGTAAGTAGAAACAAAATAAATTAAATAAAGCAAGAAAAAAATGCCACCCCATGGGCCGCCACGGCCTGAATACGACTGGTATCCCTATTTGGGCCGAGATTCAGGCCCATGAAGGCCAGAGAAGGTCCAACAGGAACGAAGGAGCAAGTAGGCCCATAAGCTGCAGTTCAAAGGAGTTCAAGAGGGGCGGCGGTGGGGCTTATAAACCATCGCGCCCCTCTCAACTAGCGAGTGGGACTAAACTTTGGCCCCGGCGCGGCAGTTGAGGTCTTTGGTCCCGGTTGGTGGCACCAACCGGGACTAAAGGGGGGGCTTTAGTCCTGGTTAGAGCCACCAACCGGGACCAAAGGCCGCAGCTTCCCGCCCTTTGGGCTGCCGAAATTGAGGCTTTTGGTCCCGGTTGGTGGCTCCAACCGGGATTAAAGGTGGCATTAGTCACGGTTGGTGCCACCAACCGGGACCAATGCTCCTTGTACATAAGTGGCACTTTGCAGTTTTGCAGTTCATCGCCACATTGCCCCCGACGACGCTGAACGACGACGCAGCAGCGAGCTGCCCCGACGCCGCCCGCCGCTCCGCCGTCGCCGTCGCCGTCGCCGTCGCCGCGCCCGTCGTCGTCGCCGTCCTCCCGAGCCAGCGCTTCGCCGTCGTCGCCGCCGAGCTCTGCCCTTGTCGCCGCCGAGCTCCGCATGCGTCGCCGCCGCGCGCGCCACGCGCCCGCGCCCGTCGCCGTCGCCGTCGCCGTCGCCCGCCCAGCGCTCCGCCACATTGTGAGCCGCCCGCGCCACCGGCTCTTTTTTTTTCTTTCATTTATATTAGTTTTCTTTTTTTGTTCAATGTATATATATATGTGGCTATATATATATGCGGCTCTGTTTTTTTTTTCATTTTTATTAGTTTAGTTTTTTTTCTGTTCATATGAACAATGCGTATATGTGTATGTGTATGTATATGTTTATATATGTTATGTATATGTTTCATTTTTATTAGTTTTTTTCTGTTCATATATGTGTATGTATATATATGCTCTGTTCATATGTGGCTATATATATGCAAAAGATAGATTTTAGAAAAGTTCGTTTTTTTTCTGTTCACAGATTTTTTTGTTGATATTAATTATTGTAGAATATGCAAATGTTGGTATATTCATATGAACAATGCATTAGGCAAAACCTTAGTTTTTTTTGGAATTTTCTATTTGAACATTTTTTTAAAACAAGCAATAATAAAAGAATCAGAGGAAAAGGAAAATAAGAAGAGGAAGAAAGGAGAAAAGAGGAGAGGAAGAAGAGGAGAAATAAATAAGAAGAGGAAAAAAAAGAAGAAAGAAGAGGAGAAGAAGAAAGGAATAGAGGAGAAAGGAGAAATTCTATTTTTCTTCTTCTCCTCTATTCCTTTCTTCTTCTCCTTTTTTCTTCTTTACTTCTTCTTCTTCTTCCTTCTTCCTTCTTCCTCTTTTCTTCCTTTTCCTTAATTAGTTTCCTTTCTCGAGGGAGAAGAAGAAAAGAAGAGGAGAAGAAGAAAGAAAGGAAAGGAGAAAGAAGAAACTTAAACACGAGGGGTGGTACCGATACCCCTCCCGATATGTATATGTATGTCGGCGTCGTTGTCGATATAATTAACCCCTCTAGATACAACTGCAGCACCCCCTCGGCCCTCTCGCTCGACCAAAACTCTCGAGGACACCCAAACCCTAGAGAGAAAACGATGTTGAATAATAATTGACATGTTGTCAATATTTGCGAAACTATGGAGCACTCCCGAGATGAAGAAAGCGAAGCGATGTTGGAAATAATCGCAAATGGAAGTGATGATGTTCGTCATTTCTCATCGACACCGTTGGTCGATGGATGAAGAAGAGGGCTATGATTATGATGGCTTCGACTCATTAATGCGGTACAAGAGGAGGACTATGTTCATGATGGCTCCGGTGACACAATGGAGGTACAAGACGAAGGAGACCGTGCGAGCCGAGTCACCGAACCGAGTCCGCCAGGTATATATATATTAGTTAAGCCCGTCTTGACAAGTTAATTGATCCATCCATTGTTTTGGTATATGTACACATATTAAGTCTTGTCGTCTTTCTTCCTTATAATTTCTAGCCCTCGGATCGAGCACAACTTGCACGGAGACGAGGCCCAAGAAAAGTTGAGCTCGGATGAAAAGTTTGAGATCATAGAAATCGCGCCGACGGCGAACCGATTGAACCCATCCGGACAAAGAAGGCATTTTCTCGCTCAATGCGGGTTCTTGTTAGGGACAGGATCCCGATCAGCATCCAAAGCAATGGTATAAGCCTGCTAAGGATGAAGACGCTGAGGTGTCTTATGTCAATGATATGCGTAAAGAAGATCTTTGGAATGAGCTGAAGGCAAATTTCACCCTACCGCCAGAGGAGGATCCGGAGAAGCCGTTAAAGAGCAATTAATCAAGTCTTGTGCTCTTAAGAAGATGGCTGGCCTAATGAGGAGGTGGAGGAAAGAGCTGAACCAGTTTGTCAAGACAAAAGAGACACCAGAATTCATCGGCAAATATGAGAAGATCAAAGATCATCGCCCGCATTTGTGGCCCACATGACATCGGAAAAGAGTAAGAAGATGTCGGAGACAAACAAGAAAAATGCTGCGAAGAAGACGCTTCACCATCGCACGGGTCGGTGGCTACCTCAAAGCCCGCCTAAGTGGTCCAACGCCGAGCATGATCTGCTTGAAAAGGGATCGAACCAGAGGCGATCGCTGGCCAAACCGTTGCGGACTTGGTTCTTCGGGCTGGCGGAACCTTGGACCTCGTAGCAGGCAAAGTGTCGATGGGACGAACGGGCAGCTGCAAACACCAGTCAAGAAACTTCGACAATATATTGATGCTGCGCAGCGAGGGACGTTCCTTCCAAACAGGAGAAGGACGAGCTCACAATGGCCCTTGGGAATCCCGAGCACCACGGACGGACACGAGGCACGCCAGCTCGCTTCCGTGGAAGGTTGGTTTTCGGACGCAGGGGTTACAAAACCCACGAGAGGAGGAAGAAAGTGGAGCATGACCAAATGCAGCGCTGCTTGGAAGGGTAATGGGGCTAGAGGATCGAGAAGAGGAACGAAGCAGCAGATCGCAACAAACGACATGCGAAGCTTCCCCGGCTACCCCGCCATCTCGGCGCGAAGCAGCGTTGCTTCCACCGAGCTGCTTCAGCCGGAGCATGTCTTGATGGCTCTCGCCAGCTATCCCATGGATGGTATCACGAGTCTCAAAATTGCCACATTATGGCGCGATGCATGAATTTGAAGGTCAAGGCGGCTGTTGGCCAAGTTTATCCTAGTGGACCCGCACAACTTATCACCGCCACCGATTCGGAATGATTTGCTAAGGTGATGGTTGATGAAATAACGGAGGGATTTGAGGACCTCGGCTTGAGCACCCTACCGGTGA
Source organism: Aegilops speltoides (assembly GCA_021437245.1). NCBI lineage: Eukaryota > Viridiplantae > Streptophyta > Magnoliopsida > Poales > Poaceae > Aegilops > Aegilops speltoides. The sequence goes on from JAHHZJ010002027.1 coordinate 15,688, forward strand.
AGGGGAGACTAGGCTGGGTTCTCGCTCAAGACTCCATGCCTATGGCGGAAGGAGCTCATCGACCTTCGAGGCTGGACGCCTCCGCCTCCTCCTCCTCATCCGCGAGTCAGGCACTCCGCCTCCTCCACCGCCTCCTCCTCCGCGAGTGACGATTAGGGCACGCATGGCGGCACTCCGCCTCCTCCGCCTCCTCCTCCGGCGAGTGAAGATCAGGCACGCGTGGCGGCACTCGCCCCTTCTCCGGCGCGTGGCGGCACTCCGCCTCCTCCTTCTCCGCCTCGCCAAGAAGGGCGGAAGAGACCCGCCCGCCCGGCTGCTCCGACGCGTCGTAGTCCTTCTCCTCCGCCTCGTAAGCAAGCACGAAGGAAGGCAGACGCCGCAGCCGCTCCGTCTGCTCCGCGTCTAGCAGCACAAGAAGAGAGAGGCAATCAGACACGGTCCACCTCTAAAGCCTGTAGAGAAGTTACCGTATGAGAGGAGCAAGGAGGAAAACGATACGATCGTGCAGACCCAAGTGAAGGAGTTCTTTGAAGGGTTAAAGCAAAGATACATCCACCTCCGGAGGAGAAGGTCGATCCGTGAAAGCAAAGCGCACTCGATGCCCCGAGAAAACCACCAAAGTCTCCGCCGAGAACCAACTATGAGCGACATTCTTGAGCAGACATATCTCCAAGCCAAGCGGTCGGGAACTACATCACCGATAAAAGGTTAAAAGAACAACGGGCAAAGGGGAAAAAATTGCCCAGCTCAGCGAACAAGCACAGCAATCGTGCCCCCGCTGAATGTGTCTAATCCTCCGGGACGGTGGCGGTTATGGCAATCTTGAAGATTACCCGCCGACGATGCACTTCCGATTTCATGGAGGTGGACTTATTCAGATATCTGAGTACGGAAGCCTCTCGTCAAAGATGAAAAGTCTCGACAACAATGATGCGAAGATTCCACAGTTGGTACATGAAAACCTGCAGAGAGTCCGAGGGGACGAACACTTTGTATCTGAAAATTAAAGAGGAGCACGACCTCATTTCAAATGATCTGTTGTCTATTCCATTTGAGGAGTTCTTGAGTTCTTCAATCAAAAGGCCCTCGATAAATTAATGGTCTTTTGCTACTGCTGTAAGTACTATTTCGTCATTAGTCTCGTATATATAGCTCGGCTCTTTCATTGCATGTATTTATAATTAATTATCCTCAATATATTATGCAGATTGAAGATCGTCGAGTGCAAAAAAATGAAATCTATGATATTGGGTTCATTAACACAAATATCATAGATGTTTTTCTGGTTGAAAAGCGCTACCAAGAGGCCGAGGACAACTTGCTACAATCATTGATCAAAAATCAAAACAAAGATACCATACTCTTTCCTTACCACGGCCCGTGAGTGTTACTGTCGTGTGTATATTCGGTTTTCCTTATTACTCGAGCGAGGTTAATGTAAGCGATGAGTTATGCATGCGTGTAGGTACCACTATATTCTTCGGAGATTAAGCTTGAGCGTGGACTAGTAACCGCCTTAGACTCTGACGGAAAGATCCCAGCACCTATGCGGACATGACTGAAATGCTCAGCAAGTAAGTTCAATCGATTATTATCGCACCATATCGGCAACTTTTTGTTCATTTCCTGATATCTCAAGTAATAATTATTATTTTCTTTGTCTTGCAGGGTTTGGAAACAGTTCACCGCACAAGCTCCGGACTGCCAAGGAGCTGCAATATGTATACCCGAAAGTAAGTACTCATGGCGCAAGATCTCCGTTGATTCTATAGCTATACTTTCATCAATGCCATTTATATAATGCTTCATTATCAGTTTGATTGACCTCTATTTCTCGTAAAGTGCTTGTGGCAGGAGGAAGGAATGATTTCGTGGATACTACGTGTGCGAGTTCATCCACAACGCGACATTGAAAAACAAGCGGGGCTACTCTAGAAGACAATATATGAAGTGCGTAAGCAATAATATTCACAATTTCATTTTATTACACCATCATTTCTGTTGAGTTTCATTCATATATATGTATTAATTAACCCCCTTCTTCAAATTAATTAGACGTGGCAGATGCGGGATGATCTCCTAGAACTAGATCGCATGAAAGCAATTCAAGAGGAATTGGCGGGATTCTTTCTTGAACACGTCATCAGTAAAGCCGGAGAATACCATGTGGAACTTGAATTCAAATGCTAGTGGTTTGTAATTAAGAGATCTTATATAGATTGTACATGTATGTAGCCAGTAAAACTTGTTGTTAGACCAATCTCTCGGAGAAGGAGAGGTCGATCGATCACTTCTCTCGGTATGCATGACGAACTTCATCTTGAATGGTTCTCTCGATCACTTATGTATATATACTACGTGGCGTCGAGCAAGCACGGACATAATTAAGAGAGGACACTTTCTCTATTAATTAGCTAGCTAACACAATATCTGAAACACCTAAATTAACCCCCAAAACCCCCAACCACCCTCCTTTCAAAAAAAACCAGGCCATGGAATGCAGACACGTGGATGCCTTTTGGTCCCGGTTGGAGCCACCAACCGGGACCAAAGGCCCCTCGACTGGGCTCGGCGACAGGGCCACGTGGAGGAGACATTGGTCCCGGTTCGTGTTTGAACCGGGAGTAATGGGTTGAGGTATTAGTAACGACCCATTAGTCCCGGTTCCCGAACCGGGACTAAAGGCCCTTACGAACCGCGACTGATTGGTGGTTTTCTACTAGTGCGCACACGGCTAACAGTTGTTGTTCTATGTTGTAAGTGCCCCCTTCCCCACATATATATAGGTTGGAGGGGAGGAAAGGCAGCCAAGGGGGCGCCCCATGTAGGAGGAATCCTACTTGGGGTCCTCTCCCAATTCGGCCAACCCCCCACTCCTATTCCTATTCGGAGTACAAAGGGAAGAGGGGGGAAGGGGGGAATCCTATTCCCCTTTTCCTTTCCTCCTTCCCCTTTCCTTCTCCAATTTGGCCAGCCCATATGGGGAGGCGGGCGCACCAGCCTCTATGTGGCTGGTGTGTTTCCCCTCTTGGCCCATAAGGCCCATATCCTTTGCCAGGGGTGCCCGAAACCCCTTCCGGTGACCCGATAAGTACCCGGTGCTTCCCGAAACACTTCCGGTGTCCGAATACCATTGTCCTATATATGAATCTTTACCTCTCCATCATTTCGAGACTTCTCGTCATGTCCGTGATCTCATCCGGGACTCCGAACAACATTCGGTCACCAAATCACATAACTCATATAATACAATATCGTCATTGAATGTTAAGCGTGTGGACCCTATGGGTTTGATAACTATGTAGACATGACCAAGACACCTCTCCGGTCAACAACCAATTTTGGAACCTGGATGCTCAGATTGGATCCCACATATTCTACGAAGATCTTTATCGGTCGAACCGTTATGACAACATTCGTTATTCCTTTTATCATCGGTATGTTAGTTCCCGAGATTCAATCGTCGGTATCTTCATACCTAGTTCAATCTCATTGCCGACAAGTATCTTTACTCGTTTCCTAATACATCATCCTGCAACTAACTCATTAGTCACTCTGCTTGCAAGGCTTCATATGATGTGCATTGCCGAGAGGGCCCAGAGATACCTCTCTGATACCCGGAGTGACAAATCCTAATCTCGATCTATGCCAACCCAACAAACACCTTTGGAGATACCCGTAGATCATATTTATAATCACCCAGTTACGTTGTGACATTTGATAGCACACAAGGCATTCCTCTGGTATCCGGGAGTTGCATAATCTCATAGTCGGAGGAATATGTATTTGACATGAAGAAAGAAATACCAATAAAACTGCACGATCATAATGCTAAGCTAACAAATGGGTCTTGTCCATCACATCATTCTCCTAATGATGAGATCATGTACATCAAATGACAAAACATGCTACGGTTTGGAAACTTAACCATTTTTGGTCAACGAGTTAGTCTAGTAGAGGCTTACTAGGGACACAATGTTTTCTCTATGTATCCACACATGTATCAAGTTTCTGGTTAATACAGTTCTAGCATGAATAATAAACATTTATCATGATATTAGGAAATATAAAATAACAACTTTATTATTGCCTCTAGGGCATATTTCGTTCAGTCTCCCACCTGCACTAGAGTCAATAATCTAGTTCACATCATCATGTGATTTAACACCAATAGGTCACATCTTTATGTGATTAACACCCATAGTTCACATCGCCATGTGATCAACATCCAAATGGTTTACTAGAGTCAATAATCTAGTTCACATAGCTATGTGATTAACACCAAAAGAGTACTAAGGTGTGATCATGTTCTGCTTGTCAGAAAAGTTTAGTCAACCGGTCTGCCACATTCAGATCCGTATGTATTTTGCAAATTTCTATGTCTACAATGCTGTACATGGAGCTACTCTATCTAATTGCTCCCACGGTCAATACATATCTAGATTGAGACTTAGAGTCACATAGATTAGTGTCAAAGCTTCCATCGACGTAACTCTTTACGATGAACTCTTTATCACCTCCATAATCGAGAAACATTTCCTTAATCCTCTTTAAGGTAACTAAGGATAATTTTAACCGATGTCCAGTGATCTATTCCTGGGTCACTATTGTACCCCCTTGCCAAACTCATGACAAGGTACACAACATGTTTGGTACACAGCATGGCATATTTTATAGAACCTATGGCTGAGGCATAGGGAATGACTTTCATTCTCTCTTTATATTGTGCCATGGTCGGGTTTTGAGTCTTTACTCAACTTCACACCTTACAATGCAGGCAACAATTCCATCTTTGACTGATCCATTTTGAAATCTTTCAAATTTTTGTCAAGTTATGTACTCATTGAAAGTCTTATCAAGCGTCTTGATCTATCTCTATATATCTTGATGCCCAATATGTAAGCAGCTTCACCGAGGTCTTTCATTGAAAAATTCTTATTCAAATACCCTTTTATGCCATCCAGAAATTCTACATCATTTCCGATCAACAATATGTCATCCACATATAATATCAGAAATGCTATAGAGTTCCCACTCGCTTTCTAGTAAATACAGGCTTCACCATATGTTTGTATAAAATCATATGCTTTGATCACCTTATCAAAGCGTATATTCCAATTTCGAGGTTCTTGCACCAGTCCATAGATGGATCGTTGGAGTTTGCACATTTGTTAGCACCTTTAGGACCGAAAAACCTTTTCGTTGCATTATATACAACTCTTCTTTAAGAAATCCATTAAGGAATGCAGTTTTGACATCCATTTGCTAGATTTCATAAAAATGCGGCAATTGCTAACATGATTCGGACAGACTTAAGCATCGCTACGGGTGAGAAAGTCCCATCGTAGTCAACCCCTTGAACTTGTCAAAAACCTTTTTCGACAAGTCAAGCTTTGTAGACAGTAACATTACCATTAGTGTCAGTCTTCTTCTTGAAGATCCATTAATTTTCCATGGCTTGCCGATCATCGGGCAAGTCCACCAAAGTCTTTTGTAATCGTGGCCTGCCCGAGCTCCTCTCTCCTCGCTCACTCCTCCCTCTGCTAGCTCAAACCAAGGAAGAAGAGCATAGGAAAAAGAAGAACTCAATTGACACGAGTGGTTTCTCCGGCGCACGTATGCCCAGCTGCACGAACAACTGTATTTCTTGAGCACGAACTTAACCCACTGCGATCGTTAGAAGGATCCCCTACAGGGCTTAAGTACTTGGGCCACCATAGGAGCACGTACTCCATGTCCCCGGCCCGCCCGCGCGTCCGTCGGCCGGCTCTGGCTGCGCCCTCGCACGCGCTGCGGACGAGGCGCACCGAGCGCAAGATGATCCCATGATCCCGCGCCCAGCGGATCAACATAAACGACCTAGGCCTACACTTATGCATATGTTGTACACACACTAGGACACACCCATGCACTCACACGCACGCACGTACACACACATACCCCATGGAGCCGGCCGCGCCTGACACACCCGATACGCGCCCATACACGCGCTGGCGCACCCGATGCGGATTCCACGGCTTATTCACCCAACACTCATCCCCTAAGCCGCGGATCGCAGGAGCCCGTCGTCCTCGACGCAGGCGTCCGCCCACAACGCCTGCTCCGCCGCCGCTCCCTTCCTCCGCTGGGGCAGTCCCTTTTGACGTGGCCACGCTCGTCACACGCCTCCAGCTCACGCCCATGCCGCTCACAGACGCAGGCAACGCGGCCACCCGACGTGCCCAGGATGCAGTCTTCTTCCTTGGCGAGTCTCCGTGTGCTCCACACGCCCCCAGCTCGCTGCCATGATCACGCACTGACGCGATCAACGCAGCCGATTTGGCGTGTTCAGGAGCTCGGTCTTCTCTCCGCCAAGCCACGCCACGCCACCACAGCCTCCGTGCCACCATGCAGGTCCGCCATGGCCGCCGCACTCCCCGCACGCACGGCATCACCGTGCTTCGCTCGATGCACTGCCGTACGAGACGAGCGCCATCACCGGCGAGCTCCTCCGAACCCATCTCTCTGATACCAATTGTTGTAACCCTGCCTGTCCTAGCTCCTCTCTCCTCACTCACTCCTCTCTCTGCTGGCTCAAACGAAAGAAGAAGATGATAGGAAGAAGAAGAACTCAATGGACATGAGTGGTTTCTCCGGCGCACGTATGCCCAGCCGCACGAACAGCTGTATTTCCTGAGCACGAACTCAACCCATTGTGCTCGTTACAAGGATCCCCTACAGGGCTTAAGTACTTGGGCCACCGTAGGAGCACGTACTCTACGTCCCTGGCCCGCCCGTGCGTCCGATCTGCCCGCTCTGGCTGCGCCCTCGCCGCGCACGTACGCGAATGACGCGCACCGAGCCCGCATGATCCCCACGCGCGCCCCCGCGGATCAACCTAAACGACCTAGCCCTACACTTATGCATACGGTGTACAGGCACTAGGACACACCCGTGTACTCACACACACACGCACACGCACACACACACACACAGACACCTATGCCAAGGAGCTGGCCGCGCCCGACACGCCCGACGCGCGCCCATACACGCGCCTGGCGCACCTGACGGGGACGCCACGGCTTATTCACCCAACAAAGTCCACACTTTGTTCTCATACATGGATCCTATCTCTTTCGTGGCCTCAAGCCATCTGTCACAATCTGGCCTCATCACAGCTTCTTCATAGTTCGTAGGTTTGCCATGGTCTAGTAACACGACCTCCAAAACAGGATTGTTGTACCACTCTAGTGCTGATCGTGCTCTCGTTGACCTACGTAGTTTGGTAGTAACTTGATCTAAAGTTTGATGATCATCATCATTATCTTCCTCTTTGATTGGTGTAGGCGTCACGGGAACGGTTTTCTATGATATGCTACTTTACAAATTGAGAGAAGGTACAATTACCTCATCAAGTTCTACTTTCATCCCACTCACTTCTTTCGAGAGAAAATGCTTCTCTTGAGATGTTTCATTCTTGCAAGAAAGATCTTGCCTTCGGATCTGTGGTAGCAGTTGTACCCAATTTTTTTTCCTTAGGGTATGCTATGAAGACGCACTTCTCCGATTTGGGTTCGAGCTTATTAGGCTGAAGCCTTTCGACATAAGTGACGCAACCCCAAACTTTAAGAAACGACAGCTTAGGTTTCTTGCCAAACAACAGTTCATACAGTGTCGTCTCAACGGATTTAGATGGTGCCCTATTTAATGTGAATGCAGCTCTCTAATGCATAACCCCAAAACGATAGTGGTAAATCGGTAAGAGACATCATAGACTGCACCATATCTAATAAAGTACAGTTACGATGTTCAGACACATCATTACGCTGTGGTGTTCCAGGTGCGTAAGTTGTGAAACAATTTCATATTTTTTTAAATGAAGGCCAAACTCGTAATTCAAATATTCGCCTCCGTGATTAGATCGTAGAAACTTGATTTTCTTGTTACGATGATTCTCCACTTTACTCTGAAATTCTTTGAAGTTTTCACATGTTTCAGTCTTGTGTTTGTTTAAGTAGATATACTCATATCTACTCAAATCATCTATGAAGGTCAGAAAATAATGATACCCGCCGCGTGCCACAACACTCATCGGACCGCATAATCGGTATGTATTATTTCCAATAAGTCATTGGCTCGCTCCATTGTTCTGGAAAACAGAGTTTTAGTCATCTTGCCCATGAGGCATGGTTCGCAAGTATCAAATGATTCATAATCAAGTGATTCCAAAAGTCCATCTGCATGGAGTTTCTTCGTGCGCTTTATACCAATATGACCTAAACGGGAGTGCCACAAGTATGTTGCACTATCGTTATTAACTTTGCATCTTTTAGCATCAATATTATGAATATGCGTATCACTACGATCGAGATTCAATAAGCCATTCACATTGGGTATGTGACCATATAAGGTTTTATTCGTTTAAACAGAACAAAAATTATTCTCTGACTTAAATGGATAACCGTACTGCAATAAACATGATCTAATCATATTCATGCTCAACACAAACACCAAATAACATTTATTTAGGTTCAACACTAATCCCGAAGGATGAGGGAGTGTACGATGGTGATCATATCAACCTTGGAATCACTTCCAACACACATCGTCACCTCGCGCTTAACTAGTCTTTGTTTATTTTACAACTCCTGTTTCGAGTTACTAATCTTAGCAACTGAACCAGTATGAAATACCCAGGGGTTACTATGAACACTAATAAAGTACACATCAATAACATGTATATCAAAATACCTTGGTTCACTTTGCCATCCTTCTTATCTGCCAAGTATTTGGGGTAGTTCCACTTCTAGTGACCATTCCCTTTGAAGCAGAAGCACTCAGTTTCAGGCTTAGGTCGATTTTTGGGCTTCTTCATGGGAGTGGCAACTTGCTTGCCATTCTTCTTGAAGTTCCCTTTCTTTTCCTTTGCGCATTTTCTTGAAACTAGTGGTCTTGTTAACCATCAACAGTTGATGCTCTTTCTTGATTTCTACTTTCACCGATTTCAGCATCGCGAAGAGCTCGGGAATCATTTTCGTTATCCCTTGCACATTATAGTTCATCGCGACGTCCTAGTAGCTTGTTGATAGTGACTAGAGAACTCTGTCAATCACTATCTTATCTAGAAGATTAACTCTAACTTGACTCAAGCGATTGTACTACCCAGATATTCTGAGCATATGCTGACTAGCTGAGCTATTCTCCTCCATCTTGTAGGCAAAGTACTTTTCAGAGGTCTCATACCTCCCGACACGGGCATGAGTCTAAAATACCCATTTCAGCTCTTGGAACATCTCATATGTTCCATGGTGTTCAAAATGTATTTGAAGCCCCGATTGTAAGCCGTAAAGCATGGCGCACTAAACTATTAAGTAGTCATCATATTGAGCTTGTCAAACGTTCATAACATCTGCACCAGTTCCTGCAACAGGTCTGCCACCTAGCGGCGCATCAAGGACATAATTCTACTGTGCAGCAATGAGGATAATCCTCAGGTCACGTACCCAGTCCACATCATTGCTACTATCATCTTTCAACTTAGTTTTCTCTAGGGACATATCAAAAACATAGGGGAGCTACAACGCGAGCTATTGATCTACAACATAATTTGCAAATATTATCAGGACTAAGTTCATGATAAATTAAGTTCAATTAATCAAATTAGTTAAGAACTCACACTTGGATAGACATCCCTCAAGTCATCTAAATGATACGTGATCCAAATTAACTAAACCACGTCTGATCATCACGTGAGATGGAGTAGTCATCAATGGTGAACATCTCTATGTTGATCATATCTACTATATGATTCACGTTCGACCTTTCGGTCTCTAGTCTTCCGAGGCCATGTATGTATATGCTAGGCTCGTCAAGTTTAACTCGAGTATTCCGCATCTGCAAAACTGTCTTGCACCCGTTGTATGTGAACGTAGAGCCTATCACACCCGATCATAACATCGTGTCTCAGCACGAAGAACAGTCGCAACAGTGCATACCCAGGGAGAACACTTATACCTTGAAATTTTAGTTAAGGGATCATCTTTATAATGCTACCGACGAACTATGCAAAATAAGATGCACAAAGATAAATATCACATGCAATCAAAATATGTTACATGATATGGCCATCATCATCTTGTGCTTTTGATCTCCATCTCCAAATCATCATCATGATCTCAATTGTCACCTGCTTGACACCTTGATCTCCATCGTTGCGTCGTGGTCGTCTCGCCATCTATTGCTTCTACAACTATCGCTAACGCACTGTGATAAAGTAAAGAAAATACATGGCATTTTCATCTCATACAATAAAGAGACAACCATGAGACTCCTCCCGGTAGCCGATAACTTTTACAAAATATGATCATCTCATACAATAACGTATATCACATCATGTCTTGATGATATCACATCATAACATGCCCTGCAAAAACAAGTTAGATGTCCTCTACTTTGTTGTTGCAAGTTTTGCATGGCTGCTATGGGCTTCTAGCAAGAACGGTTCTTACCTACGTCACAAAAACCACAACGGTGATTTATCAAGATTACTGTTTTAACCTTCAACAAGGACTGGCCGCAGTCAAATTCGATTCAACTAAAGTAGGAGAAATAGACACCCGCCAACCACCTTTATGCAAAACTAGTTGCATGTCTGTCGGTGGAACCGGTCTCATGACCGTGGTCATGTAAGGTTGGTCCGGGCCGCTTCATCCAACAATAGCGCCGAATCAAAATAAGACATTGGTGGTAAGCAGTATGACGGTCACCGCCCACAACTCTTTTTGTTCTACTCGTGCATATCATCTACGCATAGACCTGGCTCTGATGCCACTGTTGGGAAACGTAGCATGCAATTTCAAAAAAATTCCTACGCTCACGCAAGATCTATCTAGGAGATGCACATCAACGAGAGGGGGAGAGTGTGTCTACGTACCCTCGTAGATCGAAAGCGGAAGCTTTTGACAACGCGGTTGATGTAGTCAAACTTCTTCTAGCTCCAACCTATCAAGTACCGGACGTACGACACCTCCGAGTTCTACACACGTTCAGCTCGATGACGTTCCTCGCCCTCTTGATCCAGCAAGGTGTCGAGGAAGTAGATGAGTTCCGTCAGCACGACGACATGGTGACAATGATGGTGAAGTGATCCGATCAGGGCTTCGCCTAAGCACCGCGACAATATGACCGGGGTGTAAACTATAGAGGGGGGCGCCGCACAGGGCGGCTAACCGATGTCTACTACGCAACTTTATTCTTGTAGACTCGTGTTGGGCCTCCAAGCGCAGAGTTTTGTAGGACAGTAGCAATTTTCCCTCAAGTGTGTGACCTAAGGTTTATCAATCCGTGGGAGGCCTAGGATGAAGACAGTCTCTCTCAAGCAACCCAATACAATGGCAAATTGTACAGGTGCACTAGTTCGGCAAAGAGATGGTGATAAAAGTGTAGTATGGATTGTAGATATGAGTTTTTGTAGTGGGAAAAATAAAAAACAGAAAGGTAGTAACTAGTAAAAAGGAGCACAAACGATATTGCAATGATGGAAAATGAGGCCTAGGGTGCATACTTTCACTAGTGTAATTTCTCAACAATGCTAACATAGTTGGATCATATGATTATCCCTCAAAGTGCAATAAAGAATAACTCCCGAGTTCCTATTAGCAGAGAACAAAAGATAGAAATTGTTTGTAGGGTACGAAACCACCTCAAAGCTATTATTTCCGATCAATCTATCCTAGAGTTTGTGCTAAAATAACACAAAGCTATTCTTTCCTATCAATCTAACCAAGAGTTCGTACTAAAATAACAGCATATGACACATAGCAACCAACTCTAATGTCACTTAGATACTCCAATGTCACCACAAGCATCCGTGAGTTAATTCTACGATATGCATCAAACAACTTCATGATAATAATATTCAATCCACACAAAGAACTACAAGGAAACCCGAAAGTTTCTATCTGAGAAAAGATAATAAAAACGTGCATCAACCCCTATGCATAGATTACCCCAATGTCACCTCAGGAATCCGCATGTTGAGTGCCATAAAAATACATCAAGTGAATCAATATGATACCCCATTGTCACCTCAAGTATTCATACCGCAAGACATACATCATGTTTTCTCAGATCTGAACGTTCAATCCTACATGACAAAACTTCAAAGGGTAAAGATTCAATTCATCACAACAAGAATAGAGAGGGGAGAAACATCATATGATCCATTTATGTTTAAAAAGCCCATGATATATAAAGATTGTGACATCTCAAGATCGTGTGAGAGAGAGATTAAACAAATAGCTAATTGTACAAACCCTTAGCCCCGAGGGTGGACTACTCCCTCCTCATTGTGGTGGCCGCCGGGATGATGAAGATGGCCACCGGTGATGATCTCCCCCTCCGGCAGGGTTCCAAAACGGGCTTCTGATTGGTTTTCGGTGGCTACAGAGGCTTGCGACGGCGGAACTTCCGATCTAGGGTCTCTCCGAGGGTTTTTTGAATATTCGAGAATTTATAGGATGAATAGGGTGTGCGGGAGGCCACGGAGGTGGGCACAACCCACCGGGGCGGACCTGGGGGCCTAGGCGTGCCCTGGTGGGTTGTGCCTCCCTCGGGGCACCCCCGAGGTGCTGCTCTGGCCCATTTGTAGTCTTCTAGTCAATAAAAAATTCACAAAAAGTTTCGCAGTGTATGGAGAACTTCCATTTCTGCACAGAAAACAACACCACGGTAGTTCTGCTGAAAACAACATCAGTACGGGTCAGTTTGATGCAAATCATACCAAAACCATATAAAATTATTGTAAACATGGCATGAATACTTCATTAATTATAGATACGTTGGAGACGTATCACTAGCAGTTGTTGTTCTATGCTGTAGGCACCGCCTTCCCCACATATATATAGGTTGGAGGGAAGCAGAGGAAGCCAAGGGGGTGCCCCAAGTAGGAGGAATCCAACTTGGGGTCCTCTCCCAATTCGGCCAACCCCCTCTCCTATTCCTATTCGCTGTAGGAAGGGAAGAGGGGGAAGGGGGAATCCTATTCCCCTTTTCCTTTCCTCCTTCCCCTTTCCTTCTCCAATTTGGCCAGCCCATATGGGGGGCGCACCAGCCCCTATGTGGCTGATGTGTTTCCCTTCTTGTCCCATAAGGCCCATATCTTTTGCTGGGGGTGCCCGGAACCCCTTCCGGTGACCTGATAAGTACCCGGTGCTTCCCGAAACACTTCCGTTGTCCGAATACGATTGTTCTATATATCAATCTTTACCTCTCCACCATTTCGAGACTCCTCGTCATGTCCGTGATCTCATACGGGACTCCAAACAACATTTGGTCACTGACGGAGTCCTGGATTAGGGGGTATCCGGACATCCGGACTATATACTTTGGTCGGACTGTTGGACCGTGAAGATACAAGACTCAAGACTCCATCCCGTGTCCGGATGGGACTCTCCTTTGCGTGGAAGACAATCTTGGCGATCCGGATATTATATTTCCTTCTTTGTAACCGACTCCGTGTAAACCCTAGCCCCCTCCGGTGTCTATATAAACCGGAGGGTTTAGTTCTCAGAGGGACGATCAGAATCATAATCATCATAGGCTAGCTTCTAGGGTTTAGCCTCTACGATCTCGTGGTAGATAAACTCTTGTAATACCCACATCATAAATATCAATCAAGCAGGAAGTAGGGTTTTACCTCCATCGAGAGGGCCGGAACCTTGGTAAAGATTGTGTCCCTTGCCTCCTGTTACCATTAGCCTAAGACGCACAGATCGGGACCCCCTACCCGAGATCCACCGGTTTTGACACCGACATTGGTGCTTTCATTGAGAGTTCCTATGTGTCGTCGCTGCAAGGATTGATGGCTCCTTCAATCGTCAACAACACGGTCCAGGGTGAGACTTTTCTCCCGTCTCGATCATCGTGTTCAGCGGCCAGCTGCGGGCCAATTAAGCAATAACTAGAGCAGATCGACAGCTCGCCTCGCCACCACCGAGTTAGATTCGAAACCTGAACTACACGACCGATATCCGCGGAGACTTGATCTTCAATGGGTTCGGGCATGCGCCAGGAGCGCCGGACAATCACGATGAGCACGGCTTAGACCTGCTGTCGGACAATACTCGCGATATCGCCCCTGCATTAGCCCCAGACCTAAATCCGGAGCAGATTGCGTTGCCCAAGGATGGGTGGATGGACCCTGCCCCGCAGGCCGCACACTCATCGGCGGTAGAGCCAAACACAGACCTCACCCCCAAAAAGCCTGTGACACCGGACCCCCGAACTCATATCCGGCTAAAGGTTCCAGTCCGCACGCTCCCGAGCCCGCCGAACCTGGTTGGGCTCTAGTAATGGAGTTCACCGCTGCGGATATCTTCCAGCACTCGCCCTTTGGTGACATGTCGAACTCGTTAAAGTCTCTCTCTTTGTCAGGAGACTTATGGCCGAACTATGTCCGGCTTGAGTGGGAAGCAGGCGATGAAGGAATTCGTTGCCCACCCACCACCCACTTCATTGCCATGGTCGATGATTTAACTGACGTGCTTGACTTCGACTCCGAACACATCGACGGTATGGACGATGATGCAGGAGAAGAACAGGAACCACCGCTCACGGGGCTGTGGACAACCACCTCCTCATATGATATATATGTGGTGGGCACTCCGAAGGAAACCAATGGCGATGAGGCAATGGAGGATAACCCTTGAGGGAAGAAAGCAAAGCATGGGGGTCGTCGGCGCCCCTCCAAGCCCCGCCACAGCAATACCGGCACAGAAGACGAAAATAATTCGGATGGTGCCGAAGATGAATACAACCCTGATCAGCCTGCCTTCGAGCAGGCCGACAAGGAAGACCGGCACGTCAGCCCAGACGAATAGGCGATGGACGGATATCCGGAGGAGGACAACTACATGCCCCCCTCCAAAGACGAGATTAGGCTCGATGACGACGAGTTCGGCGTGTCTGAGCACCCTGTGGAGTAGGAGCGCTTTAAGCGCCGGCTCATGGCCACTACGAGGAGCCTGAAAAAGCAGCAGCAGCAGCAGCTCCTAGCTGATCAAGACCTGCTCACAGACAGATGGACTGAAGACCTGGCATCTGAGGAATATGGACTCGAGCGCCACAAGGCTGACCGGCCACCTCGTGGCCGGGATAAAACGACATATCAACCCGAATACCAGCCCGCACCCCCACGCCAATACACCACGACCCGGGGCAATAGGAAAGACCTGCAAGATATACTAGAAAACAAAGCAGGACAGCCAAGATCGATCTACGGATCGCGGGGGCGCGCCCCAACACGCGACGATGATCATCATGCCGGATACTATGAACAAGTCCGGCCGGGCCGAATACAGCCACCCAGACTCATTCGAACTGCACAGCCACATAGCCCGGCATAGAGGTGCCGCACACCCCCTATGCTTCACTGACGAAGTGATGGATCATGAATTCCCAGAAGGGTTCAAACATGTAAACATCGAATCACACGATGGCACAACAGACCCCGTAGTATGGATCGAAGATTTCCTTCTCCACATTCACATGGCCCGCGGAGACGATGTACCTCGGCCAGGAAAAACCCAAGTCCATGGCGGCCCTCACGACACTAATGACCCGCTTTTGCGCAGGCGAGTACAGCTGGTTAGCTCGCAGTAGCACCACGCCACACTCCGGCACCTCAGATGTCCGCGACAATAACGGCAAGCCACGGCGCAACAGACATAATCGACGGAACAATGGCGTTAACACTGAAGACTCGGCAGTCAACGCCGGATTCAGCGGACCCAAATCCGGTCAGCGGAAAAATCCGTTCAAAAGAAACAATCAGGGACCGTCTAGTCTGGACCGCATACTTGAACGCTCATGCCAAATTCATGGAACCCCAGACAAGCCAGCAAACCACACTAATAGAGACTGTTGGGTGTTCAAACATGCCGGTAAAATAAACGGGACGTCTATGCGATGGAGCCAGTCGCCCCAAAATTAAACCCATGGTCAGCCTGTCCGATCACCTTTGATCGTAGGGATCACCCTACCAGCATCCGTCATGGTGGTTCAGCCGCATTGGTCCTAGACCCAATCATCGACGGATTCCACCTCACGCGAGTCCTTATGGATGGCGGCAGCAGCCTGAACCTGCTTTATTAGGAGACAGTGTGCAAAATGGGCATCGACCCTTCAAGGATCAAGCCCACCAAAACTACCTTCAAAGGTGTAATTCCACGAGTAGAGGCCCGTTGCACGGGCTCTGTAACATTGGAGGTGGTCTTCGGATCTCCGGATAACTTCCGAAGCGAAGAGTTAATCTTCGATATCGTCCCTTTCCGTAGTGGTTACCACACACTGCTTGGACGAACCGCATTCGCTAGATTCAATGCAGTACCACACTATGCATACCTCAAGCTCAAGATGCTAGGACCTCGCGGGGTCAAAACAGTCAATGGAAACATGGGCCACTCTTTTCGTACAGAAGAACATACTCCAGCCCTCGCAGCGGAATTACAATGCGGCCTTCTCCGACAAACCACCAATCCGGCGACGACAACCTCGAACACCATCAAGCGAGTCCGGAGCACCCCGCAACAGGATCGCCAGGCACGCCAAGAGCGCGACTAGCAGTCCGGCCTCCGCTCAAGCCCCCTCAAAGCAGCATTCGTGCCGCGCATACACAATTACGCACTCAAAATACCATGGGCATAGGCGGAGGCGCAACAGTGACTCAGTCAAAAGTGCGGTATAACCGCAACATACTTTAATAACCCCCCTTATCTTTCAAGACACTGCTTTAGGGCAGCCTCTTCAGAAGAGCCGGATTGTCGGACTTACACAGGAGTGAAAACCAAGGAGGCAACAGGCTTTGCGCACAAAGGAAATACCCAGGTGGAATCTGTTCACGATCGTTATACCTGTTTTATATACCTACATGCAGCCCGCCCTTGGATAGGACATGTTAAATAGTCCTATTTACTTCTGCTTAGATGCACTCATTGTAAACATACACTTAAACGTATTATTCATCAATGGGAGATAATATATAGCGTCAGCTTATTATTCCTATTTGCACATTTTTACTACAAATGTTTATTTAATATTGCATCCGTACACCTTGGTACGTTCAGTTTGCTAGGGGCTTCTTATGGCGCCCCATAATACGGCAAGACAAGTCCGAACACTTTCAACAGTGCGGCACCCAGAACTTATAGCACTATATGCATCAGCTCCAAATCATGTCTTGGGTCAATAGTTGGGTTTGCCCGGCTCCCTTGTTTTGGTACCTTATGTTCCGTTATATCGGCTAAGGTAGCGCAGGGAGAACTACTGTGATTGTTTCCCGGTTCTTCCAGACGAGCAGCTCAGTAGAGAAAGCCAAAAACTGACCGGCATGATGCGGCGAGAGCTGGTCGCGGTTCGAGAATGTCTTAAAATCCTTAAAGATTTTTTCTTCTTTAGGCGAGGAATCGGCTTCGTCCGATTTAGGCATATATAGCGCCCCAATTCGGCTTTCCAAATTCTAGGGGCTTCGCCGAAATTTAAAATTGGAGACTTCTATGGTTAAGTGAAAGTTATAAAGCCGCATAGTCCGATTGCCTTGTTCGCTGCGCCAGGCACCTCCTTAAGGGCCCAAAAATTTGGATAAAGAGTGTTCGGGTTTTTCCAGGAACACCCCGGTACTAGTTACGTAGGGGTGGAAGCCGACGACTGGACTACTTTCAGAATTTTACAAACAGCCGCACAGAAGATAATATTTTAAATCAAAAAGCGCTATATAGCGCAAGTAGCTTTGTCTTTATATTACAACAACGACAGAAGTGCATTTACTCAAGGATCGTGTCCTTTGTACATTCATTGGCCACGAGACGAGCGCCTTTCATAATGCCATCATAATATTTTTCGGGACAGCGATGCGCCTTGCCCTCCGGCGGCCCGTCTTTCACCAGCGTCTCCGCATCCAGCTTGCCCCAGTGCACCTTCGCACGGGCAAAGGCTCTGCGGGCACCCTTAATACAAATTGATCTCTTGATCACATCAAGCCGCGGACAGGCGTTTATCATCCGCTTTATTAGGCCGAAGTAGCTGGAAGGCAAGGGCTCACCAGGCCACATCCGGACTATGCAATCTTTCATAGCCACTTCGGCCGTCCTGTGGAGTTCAACCAACTGCTTCAGTTGGTCACTCAGAGGCACTGTGTGTTCGGCTCCAGCATACTGGGACTAGAAAAGCTTCTCTGTTGAGCTCCCCTCCTCGGCACGGTAGAACTCTGCAGCATCAGGTACGCTGCGTGGCAGATCTGCGACTGCCCCTGGAGAGCTCCGAATCCGGGTAAGTAAAAGAAATGTCTCCTCCACATGCTTGCTTTGCATAAAGAACGTCTTACCTGTCGCTATCTTCTTGGCCGCCTGGATTTCCTGCTGTGCCTTTTTGGCTTCGGCATTGGCATCTTTCACACTCGCAAGGGCCCTCGCAAGCTCAGTCTCTTTCATCTTAAGATCATGCTCCAAGGACTCGAACTTCTTGCCGAGCTCCTGGAGCTCTTGCTGTACCTCGCCCACTCTAGCATCTTGCTTTTCGCGCTCCTTGCGCTCCAGTGCCGCCTTGTCTTTGGCCTCGGGCAATGCTTTCTTCAGAGACGCCACTTCGGTGGTGGCCCCTATCAGAAAGTCACGACGCTTTGTCGTTAGAATCACCAATTTTTGTCTATTCTTTATAAATATGCGAACGGGGTATCACTCACCTCTATTCTCTTCGAACTGCCTCTTCGTGAGGCCGAGCTCTCCTTGTACATGCTCCCGGTCCCGTTTAAGTCCGGCGACCTCGGCCGTGCGGGAAGCAGCGGCAAGCAGCACCGCCTGCTTATTCACATGCAAACCTACTATTAGACTCCTGCGGATTATAATCGACCCTCCGTTTGGCTTTTCGTTCCGAACACCAAACAGAGTATCAGGGGCTACTACCTATCGGGTGATAATTTCACACATTTTTGATTACTTACCTCAAAGCCCGTCAGGAGGCTGGTGCAGGCTTCGGTTAGTCCGCTCTTGGCAGATAGAACCTTTTGAATCACCGCACTCATAAGAGTACGGTGCTCTTGATCCATGGAAGCGCTGCGAAGTGCTTCCAGCTGACTATCCGACGCCCCTGGCATAACGGAAGTCATCGGCACGGACGGCTCGCCCTCCCTAGTGAGGGGCCGCCTGCCCGAGTCCGGAACCATCGGAGGTTACGGTACAGTATCCGGCTGAGAGCCTGGTTGCCGCGACTCTCGTCGGCACGATCCGCGGGGATCTTATACCCCGTGTGCCCGGCATCTGGAATTTCGCCCTGGGGCATCTCCAGAGCCACCTCCCCCTGCTCCGGGAGCTTTTGGGACAACACCTCCGTGTCGTCTGCAGGCCGAGGGGTAGTGGCCGTCGGAAGCGAGTTCATCGCCGAATCACTCAAGGACCCATCCGAAGATGATACCTCGGGATGGACCCTGGCCGGACTGCATATATGTGTTCGGCATTATAATAGACTATGAAGCAAAGTCGCACTAAAGTATAATAGAGTGCAGATATTTACGATCTCACTAGGGGCTTCCCCCTGGGCAGCCACTCCTCCTCGTTATAGGCGGCCATGGTGGAGTAGTCTGGAAGGGACGCCTTTCCCTTCTTGGGCGTCCTAGCCTTCCCCTCTGGGGTGGCTTTCCTCTTCTTCTCCTCCCCAGTGTGGGGAGGCAGAGTTTCTTCGTGTTTCGCCCCGCCTCCATGGGAGGAATCTGCCTCGTCGTCTTCGAACGACGAGGGTATGACGGCTTTGCGCCGGGGACCCTTCCTGGTCCCCTGGCCCGCCTACTTAGCCCCCCATCCACTCCAGATGGGGCGGCCCCTTCCTCTTCTTCCTCCCCTTTGGGGGAGGAGTGTGCCTCGTCGTCTTCGGACGAGGCATCCGGTACGACCTTACGCCGGAGACCCTTCCTGGTCCCCGGGGCCTTCTTTTCGGCCTTCTTTTCCGGCGCCTTGTACGGCACTGGGACTAGCATCTCCATCAAGAGAGCATCTGCTGGACCTTCAGGCAGTGGAGTCGGACAGTCAATCCGCTCATCCGTCTCCACATATTCCTGATCAAATACGCACAATGACTTAAGATTCCCCCATGAGTACATTGGGAAAAACTGAATCGGGTGGTAGTCAGAAAACTCACCGGACGGGGGAGCCGCGTGGCATGAAGTCCGCGGTCCTCGGATGTGGGAGGAGGTATTTCGGAGGCCTTGAACAGCACCTTCCAGGCGCCCTTGTGCATCATGTCGTAGAGCTTTTGAAGCGTCTGGTGTTCGGCTGGGACGAACTATTGCGGAACGTAGTAATTTCAAAAAAATTCCTACGCACACACAAGATCATGGTGATGCATAGCAACGAGAGGGGAGAGTGTTGTCTATGTACCCTCATAGACCGTAAGCGGAAGCGTTATGACAACGCGGTTGATGTAGTCGTACGTCTTCACGATCCAACCGATCCAAGCACCGAATGTACGTCACCTCTGAGTTCAGCACACGTTCAGCTCGATGACGATCCCCGGACTTCGATCCAGCAGAGTGTCGGGGATGAGTTCCGTCTGCACGACGGCGTGGTGACGATGATGATGTTCTACCGATGCAGGGCTTCGCCTAAGCACCGCCACGATATGATCGAGGTGGAATATGGTGGAGGGGGGCACCGCACACGGCTAAGGAACAATCACGATGATCAACTTGTGTGTCTTGGGGTGCCCCCCTGCCCCCGTATATAAAGACGGGAGGGGGGAGGTGCGGCCGGCCCCCTAGGGGTGCGCCTGGAGGAGTCCTACTCCCACCGGGAGTAGGACTCCCTCCTCTTGCCTTGTTGGAGAAGGAAAGGGGGGAGGGGAAAGAGGAAAGGGCGGAACCGCCCCCCCTTCCTTGTCCTATTCGGACTAGGGGGGAGGGGCATGCGGCCTGCCCTGGCCGGCCCTCCTCTTCTCCCTCATGGCCCATGTAGGCCCATTAACCCCTGGGGGGTTCCGGTAATCCCCCAGTACTCCGGTAAAATCCCGATTTCACCCGGAACGATTCCGATATCCAAATATAGGCTTCCAATATATCAATCTTTATGTCTCGACCATTTCGAGACTCCTCGTCATGTCCGTGATCATATCGGAGACTCCGAACAACCTTCGGTACATCAAAACTTATAAACTCATAATAAAACTGTCATCGTAACGTTAAGCGTGCGGACCCTACGGGTTCGATAATTATGTAGACATGACGTAGAACTGTTCCCGGTCAATAACCAATAGCGGAACCTGGATGCTCATATTGGCTCCTACATACTCTACGAAGATCTTTATCGGTCAAACCGCATAACAACATATGTTGTTCCCTTTGTCATCAGTATGTTACTTGCCCGAGATTCGATCATCGGTATACAATACCTAGCTCAATCTCATTACGTTCAACTCTCTTTACTTGTTACGTAATGCATCATTCCGTAACTAACTCATTAGCTACATTTCTTGCAAGGCTTATAGTGATGTGAATTACTAAGAGGGCCCAGAGATACCTCTCCGACAATCCGAGTGACAAAACCTAATCTCGAAATATGCCAACTCAACATGTACCTTCGGAGACACCTGTAGAGCTCCTTTATAATCACCCAGTTATGTTGTGATGTTTGGTAGCACACAAAGTGTTCCTCCGGTAATCGGGAGTTGCATAATCTCATAGTTGTAGGAACTTTGTATAAGTCATGAAGAAAGCAATAGCAACATACTAAACGATCAAGTGCTAGGCTAACGGAATGGGTCATGTCACTCACATCATTCTCCTAATGATGTGATCCCGTTAATAAAATGACAACACATGTCTATGGTTAGGAAACATAACCATCTTGGACTAATGAGCTAGTCAAGTAGAGGCATACTAGTGACGTTATGTTTGTCTATATATTTACACATGTATCATGTTTCCGGGTAATACAATTCTAGCATGAATAATAAACATTTATCATGATATGAGGAAATAAATAATAACTTTATTATTGCCTCTAGGGCATATTTCCTTCAGTCTCCAACTTGCACTAGAGTCAATAATCTAGATTACACAGTAATGATTCTAACACCCATGGAGTCTTGGTGTTAATCATGTTTTGCTCGTGGAAGAGGCTTAGTCAACGGGTCTGCAACATTCAGATCCGTATGTATCTTGCAAATCTCTATGTCTCCCACCTGGACTTGGTCCGGGATGGAATTGAAGCATCTCTTGATGTGCTTGGTCCTCTTGTGAAATCTGGATTCCTTTGCCAAGGCAATTGCACCAATATTGTCACGAGAAGATCTTCATTGGTCCCGATGCACTAGGTATGACACCTAGATCGGAAATGAACTCCTTCATCAGACTCCTTCATTTGCTGCTTCCGAAGCAGTTATGTACTCCGCTTCGCATATAGATCCCACCACGACGCTTTGTTTAGAACTGCACCAACTTACAGCTCCACCGTTTAATAAAAACATGTATCTGGTTTGCGATTTAGAATCGTCCGGATCAGTGTCAAAGCTTGCATCGACGTAACCCACTACAAGAAATATGTCAACTTGTGACCACCACTATTGGTCACTGAAAGGTCATGGTTTTTCATTTGCGACCTTTTTGTGACAAAAAACATAAGGTCAAAAGCTGGCGGTCGTTAACTGACTATAGGGACCTTCTCTGTGAGAAGGTCGTAGACGTTTATGACCAAAATATGTCTACTGTGGCGTTTTGGTCACTAGCAACCTCCCCAGGCCACGTAGGCATCCAGCGTGGCAAGCTGATGTGGCACAAGAATCAGCCCGGTCCAATTCGGTTTTCTACATGGGCCTAGCCCAACAATTCGGCCTTTTTACTGTATATTTTTCTATGAATTTTCTCTAGCTACATGGGCCTGGCCCAACAATTTAGCCTTTTTTTATTTTGGGCCATGGCCTTTTTAGTTTTTCAGTCTATATTTTTCAATCTGGTCCCACAAGTCAGATGGGTCCCACTTGTCATAATATTCTATATTAGTCCCACATGTCAACAATGTGAGCATTGTTTAGATTATTTTCGCAAATGGGTCCCACTAATCAGGTTTCCATTTCACACGTCTTCAAATGACACAAATAATCAATATTTTAAATAGAACAGAACAAATGTAGAATTTCTTAGGCCTGGAGCTCCTGTACATAGTCTATTACAATCTGTGCATAGTCTATTACAACCCAGATATGCCTACTATTACAGTACTATAATATTTACAGTTTATTACAGTCAAACCGAACTAATCTTTGCTGCGTAGGGCTACACACCGCTTCGAACTTGAAATTTCCTAGGCCTGGAGCTCCTGTAAAAGGGTGAACACAAAGGCATTAGAATACCATTTTCATTACTGGAGTAGATATTCAAACCTCCAGGTTTAGTGTATGACAAAAGGGTGAACACAAAAAGCATGACAAGACAAATCGCATGACAAGACAAATAGCATCTTCAGTTCAGCAACAAGTTGTACATACAGTATGAGAAGCACAGGAAAGTAAAAACAGTGATCAAAAGCCAAATTAGTTGCTTGACATAATCTGGGAAAGTTCAACAGATCAAAATGTGAAGCTAACATATGAAGCCGGCAACACAAAATACAGTAGTTGCAGCTACACCCAAACTAGAGCAGTTACAGAATCGTCACATGTGTACTTGACAGGAGGAAGAAGCGACAGATCGAGGAAATTGTCTCACCAGCAGCAACAGCGGGCAACGAGCGAAGTTGAGTAGGGTCCGTGGCAGGAGCAGCTCACGGAAGTGGTCGGGGAAGACAGCCGGCAACATCAGGTCCGTCGCGTCATGTGAATCCATCCATTAGCAGAAATCATAATTAAATCATCATCGTTGAGATGGCAGAATGGGCATGCAAAGAAATTATTTACAGGATATACATAGCAACTACATGTTGATATAATTGGATTGTATGCATGGCGGATTTGTAATACGAAGTGTGAATGCTGCTAGTCAATAAAGAAATTATCTAGTTAGGACAGAAAGCACATCTTAAGAAATTTGAGGCCCTGTTCAGAGCTGGGAAACAGATGCTCCCCAGCTCCTCGTATTTCTAGGAGCTCGAGTGACTCCAAACAGGGCCTGAATATCATCTTACTGTTATAACTAGATGGTGAAATGATGGTCTGGTTGTTCTTAGACAGCTCAAGGAGCACCTGATATCAAAAAATAGGCATTTAAAGGGAAAAATAGCCTAATTGTAGGCTCCAATCAGCGTGCATACAACAAGTAATAAAACTGTTAGGAGAGAGTATACAGTTACCAGCAGCAGTATTTGATACCAACTTAACTAATTCCACATGAATATTGTACGTTCCAATATACACAACCACTCCAAGATTAAGCTTATTCAGCCAATAAAATAAAGAGGATCACCACCATAATGGACCAATGGGTACAAATCGACCCAAAAAATCCCAGAGAAGCTAAAGCACAAAAATAATCAACACTCCCCAGAAGCATGCTGAATTAATCATTTAATCCCAACATCTAGGTGCCACAGTACATAACATCACACAATTAAAAAAGAATGTCCGACAGTTCAAGACATTCAGGAAAATAAATAAGAACGGGATTGCACACGCGAACTTGTACTATGCATAAATGGCAATCTAACTCGAAACAAGGAACAAATTTTCCCCATGCATGTCCCTGTACAGCCTATACAACAACTCTACATATGCTTCAAGAGGGCGGACAAACCCAACTTGATTTGGTACATCAACCCATATAGACACATATCATGTTGAATAAGAAAACCATGCATGGTACACTCATCCTAATCGACGTGGTAGTAGCACATTCTCATATGAATGGAACAAGCAGTCGCACAACTTGATGAATGGATTAAAACTGAGACGTTTAATTATTTGCAGAATTGAAATTGTTCAAAACATGCAGTTGTACTATCGGAAGTGTATCTGCATTAGACCTTAGCAATCACAAATGATAAATGCAGAAGTAAAACGAAAGTAATATTCTTGATCTATATATACAGCTAGAAGGAGTACCTGAAATGCAAGTCATGTTAACCCTATATATACAAATAAATACAATGACACCAGTAATACAAGTACAGAACATTGTGTGTTCCCGTTGGCTTGTTACTGATGTATTGTTATAATACTGTGTTGTTAGTTCATATGTACAGAGGGCTAACATGAACTTCCAGAATGGGATATACATCCCATATACTGGATGGCCAGTGCTGTCTGCATTAGAGTCACCATGTTTCCTGTAATTCCATCAAGAAAAATACCATCAGTATCATGATCAGAGTTTCAGAGCAAGAATAGTGAAGGCGATTATGCTATAAACAACAAGGAGATGATGCAAACTCTAACGAAGTAGGCATAGAGTAACAGCAGATCCATTACACTTAAGCTGCTGCTACCTGCATATACTAAATGGAACTAGAAGTATGTCGACTACTAGACAGCCATGAATGATGCAGAGGAGTATTGATTTGGAAACAATCACTCCTCCAATAATGATAAATTTTGGAGTATTAATTCGAAAAATGACCTATTATTGCTCTCTGACCTAGTATTATACTTGCTGTCTGACACAAGTAGGGCCATGAACAAGTTTTTGTTTCAAAAACTTCCTTCACAATGCAATATACTACATGCACTCCCCAAGATAAGTACACGCAGTAGGTTTTGTTTTATAGTTATCTACATTACAGTTATCGGTTTGCAACATACTATTTATATCTAGAACCAGAATAGTTATCTACATTACAATAATCCTTAGTAATGCATAAATAATGCAGATATCTCTGTATAAATTAGCTTTATGTAACCTCTTCTTGTACATATACAAACATCCCCAAAGATAGGAAGGTCTAATGCTTTCCCTCAAAAAAAAAATCTGTACTAGTTATGATGAATCAACATAGATTCATCTCTTTTTGCAGCTCTTAAGTAGTAGAAAGTATTTCACAGCATAATGTTTGCATTGCTTGGACGAATACAATATGATTTCAGATAAGCACAACTAACGGTCTCAAACAAGCACAATTGATGATTTTCAAACAAGAATAACACAATACTGATTGATCTTGAACCATGCCAATAGACACAGGAATGGTACCACCAGGTCAGAAAGCATTCTACATGTACCAATTATAAAGCAATACAAGCAGAGATAAATAGGTCTACAGGTGCTTAGCCATAGATTTCCCTAACAGCCCTTTAGTCTGTAGCGGGAGCAGAAATAATATGTTGACAAGCTCCGATTCTAGTCAAATTTGACCCACGAGAACAAATTGTTCTAACCAACATACAAATCTAACCTAATACACCACAGAATCGTAGATTATAAGACCATGCCAACGCTAACCGGATCTGCCAGTGCAACGGGATCGCAAGGAAGCCATTTCTACAAAGCCGCGCCCCGAATCGAAGAATGCGAGATGGGAGCGCAATCTCACCTCTGACCTTGTTGCAGAAGGGGCACGCCTAGTACTGGTAGAGCATGACGTTCCGGGGTAGCAGATCGTGGGCAACTGCTCCTTGGCCTGCACCTCGGCCACCGCCACCGTGGCAAACGTACACCGCAGCCCCGCGTGACCTCCCACGCCTTCATCCCATCCGCCACTGCCGCCACTGGCATCACCTCCCGAGAAGGAACAGAAACAGAGCACAGTTCAGCAGCAGGAAAATCGACTGGCTAAGCTAGGAGAAGGAAGTTGGTTCACTTGCGGAGGAGCGCGGTGACGACCTGGCGGTGGATTCGTCGTGCCCGGCAACAGCCGCCTCCATCCGAATCCGCCTGCGTGGGGAGCTAGCGGACGAGTGGGGCGGCGATGGGAAGGGAAGCCGAGACCTTGTGTGCTGGAAGCGGGTGTTTGGCCCCTCGCTTCCCCCCACCGCGGGCTCCATCAGGTGGGAGACGGAGGGAGACGAAGGCGAGGCGGCGGGGTGCCCCGATCTAGATCAATGAGAGGGAGGACTCACACTGGATCTTGCCGAGGGGAGGGAGGGAGGGAGGAGGAGGAGCAGAGCATGGGGATCTTGGGCCTACTGGATCTTGCAGGAGGGGTGGGAGGGAGGGAGGAGAGCGAGGGAGGGGTGGGTGGCGGCAAGGGGAGGGGAGGTGGTAGGGACCAGGGAGCGCTAGGGTTCGCGGGGGACGAGGGAGGAGTGCGGGCTGTGGCCTGTGGGTTGTTGGGCTAGGTGGGGTGAGAAGGTGAGGATGGAGCGCTTCCGTTGGATCCGGGTGGATCGGACGGTGCTGGATCCATGATCCGCGTGACATTCCCTTGAACCAATCAAAACAGAGTACATGTGTGTGACGTCCATGACCATCTAAGTAGGTCTTAACCGGATGAAAATAAAGTGCAGATCTCTTTGGCTTACAGAACCGACTCTTTTGGCGCCGTCTTTCGGCGGTTCCCCTCTGCCGGTGACTTCTTGGTCGTCGACGGTGAGGAGGGTCGTCAGATCCCGCGTGTTTGGATCATTTTAGCTTTAGGTTTTAGGGTCCTAGTAGCTTAGGTTTTTGGATAATTCGATGTCTCGACTTCGGGGGCGGGGACGGCAATACTGAATAAAGAAGCTCTGGATTTTTATCCGGCAAGGCCGCCAACAAGGACCTTGGCACGTCGAAGAGCAGAGCATCGAGGAGGGGGTCGCAAGCGAGGAGTTCGTCGTCGTCACCTTCTCGGCGACCGAAGACCCGTAGTCATACCCGCCGTTTTGACAACATTTTGAAAGAAATTCAAAAAAAAATCGCATTGTGGCATTATACTCTGACCTAGTTTACAGGAAAAATAATAAACTTTGACTACAGTAAATGTTTTAAAAAGTGTTCTCGGAACCAAGTTATCATGTATGAAGATCAATGGCTTTTAAGCCAAATGATCAATCTTATGGCCACAATCATGGCATAGTTTGTTCAAATGATCTCATATCATGCACAAGGGTGCATCTTGGAATGGCAAACAATGTTGCCTAAGGAAGTTTTCATTTTCTTTGGACGAAAAAATCATTTTCTATTTTTTCGAGTGCCCAAAATGAGTGTTTTGTGAAGGACCTACCATATATTTGTTACAAAATTGGACCAAATCATTTTTCTAAAATCTTAGGCCATATTTAATGTACAATTGACCAAATGGTTAGGAGTCAAAAGTTTTTATTGACCTCTCGTGAAAAAGACAAATTTCCATCAATTCAGATGGAAGCGGGTCAAATTTGAACTGTGGCTCCCTCATGGTTTGATATTTATTTTTCCCAAAAACCATTTCTAGGTACAAAAGTATCTATTTAATCAGAGAAACACCAAAAGTTTTCCAAGATTCGACCTCTAGCTAGGGACGGTCAAGCCCGCCGTTACACCCAAGTGAGGTTTTTTTGTGAAGGACCTACCAAATAATTCTTGCAAAATTGGACCAAACTATTTTTATAAAATACTAAGCCATATTTAATGCACAATTGACCAAATGGTTGGGTGTAAAAAGTTTTGATCCACCTCTGGTGAAAAAGACAAATTCCCGTCGATTCAGTTGGAAGCGGGTCAAATTTGAACTGCAGCTGCATCATAACTTGCTCTTTATTTTTTCCAAAAATCATTTCTAGGTACATAAGTATCTATTTAATCAGAGAAACACCAAAAAAATTCCAAGATTCACCACTAAATAGGAACGGTCAAGCCCGCCGTTTTGACCGCATTTTGAAACGGGCATAAAAAATTCAAAAAAAATGAAAAAATTGGAAAACCTTCGCATTGTGTCATTCTATGTGACCAAGTTTCTAGGAAAAATAATAAACTTGTAATACGGTAATTATTTTAAAAAAGTGTTCTCAGAAATGAGCTATCAACTGTGAAGATTAATGGCTTTCAAGACAAATGATCAATCTTATGGCCACATTCATGGCATAGTTTGTTCAAATGATCTCATATTGTGCACAAGGGTGCATATTGGAATGGCAAACAATATTGCCTAAGAAAGTTTTCATTTTCTTTGGACGAAAAAACCATTTTCCATTTTCCGAGTGCTTGAAATGAGGTGTTTTTGTGAAAGACCTACCATATATTTGTTGCAAAATTGTACCAAATCAATTTACTAAAATACTAGTACATATTTAATGAACAATTGACCAAATGGTTTGGTGTCAAAAGTTTTGATCCACCTCTGGTGAAAAAGACAAATTACCGCCGATTCAGCTGGAAGCGGGTCAAATTTGAACTGTAGCTACCTCGTAGTTTGCTCTTTATTTTTTTCCAAAAATCATTTCTAGGTAAATAAGTATCTATTTAATCAGGGAAACACCAAAAAAATTCCAGGATTCAACAACTAGCTAGGAACGGTCATTCCCGGCGTTTTGACCGCATTTTGAAACGGTCATAAAAAATTCAAAAAAAAAACAAAAAATTGGAAAACCTCCGCATTGTGTCATTATATGTGACCAGGTTTCCAGGAAAAATAATAAATTTATAATACGGTAATTATTTTAAAATAGTGTTCTCAGAAATGAGCTATCATGCGTGAAGATTCATGGCTTTCAAGCCAAATGATCAATCTTATGGCCACATTCATGGCATAGTTTGTTCTAATGATCTAATATTGTGCACAAGGGTGCATATTGGAATGGCAAACAATATTTCCTAAGAAAGTTTTCATTTTCTTTGGACGAAAAAACCATTTTCCATTTTCGAGTGCCTGAAATGAGGTGTTTTTGTGAAAGACCTACCATATATTTGTTGCAAAATTGTACCAAATCAATTTACTAAAATACTAGGACATATTTAATGAACAATTGACCAAATGGTTTGGTTTCAAAAGTTTTGATCCACCTCTGGTGAAAAAGACAAATTACCGCCGATTCAGTTGGAAGCGGGTCAAATTTGAACTGTAGCTACCTCGTAGTTTGCTCTTTATTTTTTCCAAAAATCATTTCTAGGTAAATAAGTATCTATTTAATCAGAGAAACTCCAAAAAAATTCCAAGATTCAACCACTAGCTAGGAACGGTCATTCCCGGCGTTTTGACCGCATTTTTAAACGGGCATAAAAAATTCAACAAAAACAAAAAATTGGAAAACCTCCGCATTGTGTCATTATATGTGGCCAAGTTTCCAGGAAAAATAATAAATTTATAATACGGTAATTATTTTAAAATAGTGTTCTCAGAAATGAGCTATCATGCGTGAAGATTCATGGCTTTCAAGCCAAATGATCAATCTTATGGCCACATTCATGGCATAGTTTGTTCAAATGATTTTATATTGTGCACGAGGGTGCATCTTGGAATTCCAAACAATGTTGCCTAAGGAAGTTTTCATTTTCCTTGCACGGAAAATTCATTTTTCATTTTCCGAGTGCCCAAAAGGAGGGTTTTTTTGTGAAGGAACTACCAAGTAATTATTGCAAAATTGGACCTAATCAATTTTATAAAATACTAGGCCATATATAATGCACAATGGACAAAATGGTTGGGTGTCAAAATTTTTGATCCACCTCTGGTGAAAAAGACAAATATGTATCTATTTCCAAAAATGCAGCTGCCTCTGGTGAAAAAGACAAATGATTCAGATGGAAGTGGGTCAAATTTGAACTGCAGCTGCCTCATAGTTTGCTCTTTATTTTTTTCCAAAAATCATTTCTAGGTAAATAAGTATCTATTTAATCAGAAATACATGGTTTGATGGCGAGACATCGAGGTTTAGACGGTGGCCGAGGGCCTCAAGTATGTGGTCCAGATGCACTTTCCCCGAGAGAGGTCGACAAACAACATCGCAAAATATGAGGGGTTGCTTGCCGGTCTCCGGATCGCGGCAGACCTCGGAATTAGGAAGCTAATTGTCAGAGGATATTCACAACTTGTCGTCAATCAAGTCAACAAGGATTATCAGAGCTCGTTGTTGGAGGCTTACATGGATGAAGTTTGGAAATTGGAAGAGCGCTTTGACAGTCTGCAAGCAGAGCATGTTCCTCGAGAAGAGAACATCATTTCCGATGACTTGTCAAAGCGCGCTGCCCTCAAACTACCTGTGGAACTAGGTACATTTGTGCTTCAGTTGACTCAGCCATCTGTCAAGTCGTCAGTTGAGAAGAGCAAGCGAAGGAAGGTGGGCCCCGGCAAATACTTTCCCGCCGAGCTCCCAGGAGCCGCCGGCAAGGAGGTTGCCGGGTACCCCAAGCTTGCCGGGGAGCAGCATCCTTCGGCAGAGTCCCAAGCTCTTGCCGTCGAGACACCTGCCCCCGCGGCAGAAGACATGCCTTTAGTCCTTGCCATCAAGACATAGGCTTCGGCATGGGCGAAGCATACAGTCTGTTTCCTCCAAACAGGGGAGCTCCCCGAGGAGCAGGAAGAAGCAGAGAGAGTAGCACATCGTTCCAGCATGTACCAATTTGTGGATGATGTCCTTTATGGAAGGAGGCCGAACAGTGTGAAATTGCAGTATATCCAGGAGCTTGGCAGCAAAGTTTTCTTTGCTTCTATTGCTCATCCAAGAAGCAATGTCCAAGCAGAAAGGGCAAATGCTGAAGTGTTGCGAGGCCTCAAAATGAGAACTTTTTACAAGCTGCGCAAGTGTGGAAGGCGCTGGATTGATGAATTGCCAACGGTTGTTTCATCAATCAGAACGACACCAAATCGAGCCACTGGCCAGACACCCTTTGCCCTGGTATATGGGGCAGAAGCAGTTCTCCCCATGGAACTCATATACAGGTCACCTCGAGTGCTCGCTTATGATGAGCTTGAGCAAGAGCAGTTGCGCTAAGATGATGCGACGCTCCTTGAGGAAGATCGTCTTCGAGCTGCTGTGCAAGCCGCTTGCTACCAGCAAGCCTTGCGCTGCTATCATAGCCGCAAGGTTCACGCCCGAAGCCTTGAGGCGACCCTGTTCTATGATGCGTTCAGTCCGCCAAGAAATCAAACAAGTTCACACCAAAGTGGGAGGGCCCCTATCGGGTAATACGAGTCACCGGGCCTGGCGCAGTCCGCCAGGAAACCGAAGATGGCATTCTGGTGAGAAACTCCTGGAATAGTGAACATCTTCGCAAGTTCTACCCATAGGGCGCGGCTGCCGGGAGCTCCGGCAACCCCCTTTTTTTTACTAGCCTTGTGGGCAAGGCATGTAACCCTATGTACAGAGCCAGGCGCAGCCGTGTGCGCAGCCCGATATTTTTAGCATGCAAATTTTCCTAGTTGTTTCCATGTCAATATATATCTATGTATACATGCCATGCTTGCCCAGGATTCTGTGCTACCTTAAATTCTAAACAGGTACCAGGGAATCGTCAAGGCTCCGTGCCCCTATCCTCTCCTCCTTCCAGCTGTAGTAATAACGCTCCGACAAGGAATTGAGAAGACTGCCCGGCACAACGCCTCCGCCGACAACCCAACTAGATAAAGTTCATCTCTTGCCCATTCATGTTAATAGCTCGTGACTTCTGGATAGAAGACCTCGCCACTCTGATTGGACTTAGGTGCTCCCATCCCCGGCTCGAACGCTGCTTCGGCCGGTGTGGTTATAGAAACCTTTGGCAGAAAGAGATTGGCAGGAGGCTGGACGTTGCGTCTGTAACCCGGCAAATGTGATTCTCCGGCAGACATAGAGGGCGCCGGCAAGGTGGCTTGCCAGGGAGACTCATTTACTTTTTATTAAAGGGGCATTTTTGCCTCTGCACGAATGTTTACATGCATGCATGAGTTCCCGGCAAAAGCTTATCTTCTTCATTGATATGCTGATACAAGTACAAATATTATAGAACATAAGCATGGGCTTGGAAGATTACATTTTTCTCGAAAGTTGAGATTTGGCAAGTGCCTACGAATTGAGAAAAAGATAATTGCCCCGTAATCCCCGTTCTTACCCCTTTCCTCTCAAGGCACGGCAGGGAAAGAAACATGACAGGCATGGGGAACGCAGCGATGGAGAGCTTGACAAGGAAGCCCGTCCACCACTGGCACCAGAGCGAGCAGGATGCAACCCCTGGCAAGGCGTGTTGCCAGAGGAAGGAGGAGGCGGAGAAGATGATGGTGCTACCACTGATGGTCAGCTGGAGTCGGAGTCGTCGTCCTCCTGCCCGCTGTCGTCGTCATCGCTGGCGCTGTCCTCCTCGCCGCTGTTGCTCGAGGAGGTGCTTTCATCATTGGTGGAACTCTCCACGCAGCACCCTAAGCGGATTCCTGAGTCCCCGAAGACCTTGACGGAGAGCAGGCCGCTCTCCATTAACTTGAAATGGAGAACGTGTCCATCCAACAAGCTGTGGGCATGTGCAAAAGTCTTCCACTCTGGCGAAGGTACATGACGTGAGGGCAAGGAAAGTCGACATCAGCCCACATGCTGCCGTTCCCGCAGCCCCTCATGTGAAGCCACAAGGCCTGCGGTGGGTCTTGCTCCATCACCCGGGCAAACGGTGTCGGGAGCCGGAGACGACTACATACAGGCTTAAACATCCTAATGAAGAACTTGTAAGGTTGGTCCCGGATGTGGCCGCCCATTGGAGGAGGGGCCGCGGCGGGGGCGCAACTGATGCACCGCCCCGTCTACCTCCTCCTTGAGCGCCGTGACGACTTTGGCCCCGCCCCTTCCTCTCCCCCTCGTGGCGGGCTCCACCACTGGTGGCTCCTGAGCAGGAGGAACTTGTTGTCGAGCAGAAGCCCTCGTCGCCGCCATCGAAGCGCCAGCGCGCCCTTTCACCAAGGTGAATGCGAATTAGATTGTAAGAAAGAGGGGGAGAAGAGGCCGAGTGCGGAGAGGCACCGTCCCTCTCCCTTTTTATAGAAGAGCAAGGCCGGGGCCAGGCCACCCAGCCCAAAGGGCGGCCGCCCCGCACGACCAATGCGGTCTCCTGAAGCACGGGGAATCGGAACCGACCCGCTCCCCCAACCAACGAATGTCTGGTTTTCCGCCCCGGCGTTACTGGCCGCATCCTCCGCATCCACCGCCTGCCCTTCCCAAGGCATGAAGGATACGTGGTGAAGCGGAAGGGGGCACGAGGACAGGTCGACGCGGGTCGTGGGGAAGCACAACTGACGGAAAGATCGTGGCGATCCTTCTCTGCCACGCCCGCCCACGCACTGCCTTGGGCCTGGACCAACTACGCTGTGCGCTTATGTGTGTCCCAGGACGGGGGGCTCCTATTGATGTTCAAAAGTACGGGTACTTCTGTACCCTTACTAGTGCACGGACAATCGCAGCCACACCTACGGCAGGGCTTGGCGAGGCACAGGAAGGCAAAGTACGAAGACTATGAGGACTGAAATCGCAAGGGCTGGAAGGCGAGCTGGACCATCCCCGGCAAGGGCCTTGCCGCAGCGTCCCTAGACAGCACCAGCAAGCCCACTACCCTTGGAGCTGAGAGCTCTGACACCATCGACAATGTTAAGACCAAGATTTGGAGGGCGCATGCTCGATAGCATGCAAATCCTCTTAAAGATTGACAGTGCACAGATCCACGTGGGACCGGAAGACGAAGACCCCCGGCAAGACCCTTGCCAGGGACGACTCCTAGGCCCCCAGCAAGGCTTGCTGGGGCGATCGCTGGGCCGCGTCCAGACCCGCGCCCGGCAAGGTTTTGCCACCTCACCACCACTCCAGTGCGATGATAGGCGTGCCAACTAAGCAGGCGCCTGCGTGGCGGCATGCATATCTTCGTGGAATCTTACCATTGTTCCACCACAACAGTTGGTTGGCCAGCATGACGCTGCATGCCTCGTCGACCCAGACGCATGTCAAGGCGAGGAGGAGCGGCGAAGGACGGGATGGCTTCTGTTGCCACCCCCAATAAAGCAAGAGGACACGTAGGCGACGCATTAAGTGTGTTTGTCCTACATTGCCGAGCGATAAGCTCGTGCACTGTAATTTTCCACCTCCTGTGTGCCACTGTGGCAACCCTTTTTCGTATAAAATGAGGCCCAGGGTGCACGGAGAGAGGATTCGGACTTTTGGACAAAACACGCATCGTAGCTAGTTCAAGAGCTCAACAACACACATATAAACCAAACAAGCAGGGCTAGGGTATTACGCATCCTTGCGGCCCGAACCTGGATAAAAATCCCCTGTGTGCTAATGGCTCGACCTGCTCTTCGTACATCTAATCCCTTGCCAAACATAGACGGGATCCTTGTGACCCCATAGGTGATCAGTTTCCCCGACATGGCGCTTTTTGGTAGTAGGGTCAGTGCTAAATGTTGTGAATTTGGCGTCGTCTGAGCTGATGGTTCGACGGTGGTCGTCAACAGCCACTAGGCCATATCCTCCTCGATCCACCGGGATTGGAGGGGATTGCGGATGTAGGTGCCCCTCAGGTGGTGGGACTGACCCGTACTCGGGCGCTGATGTCGGGCAATCCTATTCGGAGTAGGAAGGGAAGAGGGGAATCCTATTCCCCTTTTCCTTTCCTGCTTCCCCTTTCCTTCTCCAATTTGGCCAGCCCATATGGGGTGGGGGCGCATCAACCCCTATGTGGCTGGTGCGTTTCCCCTATTGGCCCATAAGGCACATATCTTTTGCCGGGGGTGCCCAGAACTCCTTTCGGTGACCCGATAAGTACCCGGTGCTTCCGGAAACACTTCTGGTGTTCGAATACCATCGTACTATATATATCAATCTTTACCTCTCCACCATTTGGAGACTCCTCCTCATGGCTGTGATCTCATCTGGGACTCCGAACAACATTCGGTCACCAAATCACATAACTCATATAATACTATATCGTCATCGAACATTAAGCATGGGGACCCTACGGGTTCGAGAACTATGTGGACATGACCGAGACACCTCTCCGGTCAATAACCAATAGCGCAACCCTGATGCTCATATTGGCTCCACATATTCTACGATGATCTTTATCTGCCGAACTGTTATGACAACATATGTTATTCCCTTTGTCATCGATATGTTACTTGCCCAAGTTCGATCGTCGGTATCTTCATACCTAGTTCAATCTCGTTACCGGCAAGTCTCTTTACTCGTTCCGTAATACATCATCCTGCAACTAACTCATTAGTCACTTTTCTTGCAAGGCTTCTTATGATGTGCATTACTGAGAGGGCCCAGAGATACCTCTCTGATACTCGGAGTGACAAATCCTAATCTCGATCTATGACAACCCAACAAACACCTTTGGAGATACCTGTGGAGCATCTTTATAATCACCCAGTTATGTTGTGATGTTTGATAGCACACATGACATTCCTCAGGTATTCGGGAGTTGCATGATCTCATAGTCGGAAGAAGATGTATTTGACATGAAGAAAGCAATAGCAATAAAACTGAACGATCATAATGCTAAGCTAACAAATGGGTCTTATCCATCACATCATTCTCCTAATGATGTGATCCTGTTCATCAAATGACAACAAATGTCTATGGTTAGGAAATTAACCATCTTTGATTAACGAGCAAGCCTAGTAGAGGCTTACTAGGGACACAATGTTTTGTCTATGTATCCACGCATGAATCAAGTTTCCGGTTAATAAAATTCTAGCATGAATAATAAACATTTATCATGATATAAGGAAATATAAAATAACAACTTCACTAGAGGCTCTTACTATGAGGTCCTCAATTTTACTTAGTCTACCAAGCTTAACACTAAGAAATTATGAACTGCACAGTGGAACTTTTTTCTAACACGTCATGTCTGGCCTCGCCACATCCGGCACTCTTTGTGAAGTCGCTGTTAACGTCTTGTTCAAGAAGACATGATTTATCTAGCTCATATAGTTTTTGATCTTGAACTCCCTGTAGGCATTGGAAATTGTCCAGCAATGGCCTCGACCATGGGGTAATCTTCAACTTGCTGCTATGCAAGATGACATTTGACATGTTGAGAACAACCGGCGAGGCGCAAGCCATGGTTGAACAACTCTAGACATTAAGCTGACGCTATTTTGGTAGGGTTTCTAGCTTTGAAAATTGATGCGACGACAAGTAGGTCAGACTACGCGCGCTTGGTGTCCTGCCTGGCGCCGTACACTACAAGGATACCCTGTGTTAAGCAACATGTATTCTACAACGTTTTGACTATTTGTTGCAAAATTCACAATAAATACACATATAAAGCATTGTACAATATGCGTTGCCAGATATGTTGCAACCGGTCACAAATCCAAGTAAAGCCCAACGCACAGCCCAACCTCTTGTCTAGCCTGGGCCAAAGTTATTCTCAATTATAGAAATGCGGCCTACCCATCCATGCTTCTCTTTATGACCTAGCCACCTTAAAAAAGCCACCTTAGGGTATCTCCAACAGTTTGTATGTTAGCTTGTTTGTAAAATATGACATGTCATCAAACAACACTTTAACATACAACATCTCCAATGGGTTGTATCTAGTTTGCCCAATAGGATGTGAGATAATAAATAAGGTGCTCTCTCATTCTACATTGAAGCTTGTGCAAGAGGTGTTGGTTCATGTACATACAACCTTCCTCTCTTTCCTCATTTATTGTACGACACATCATCAAAAACCCTATGTGGCAAAGTCTACCAACAACTATCTTACAATCATTAGAGATGCCCTTATACTGCATTGGCAGCCAAGCAGTAGGTCACACGCATCACGTCTCCTCACCGCCAGTGCCTCCTCCTCCTCCTATTCTCCTATGGCACCGTAGGATCCTCCCCACACAAGGTCTCCTCACCGCCACCGCCTCCTCTATTCTCCTGCGCTGCTGTCGGCTCCTCGCACGCATCAAGTCTCATCGCCGTCGCCACCGCCGCCGTCTCCCCTATCCTCCTGCGCCGCCATCTGCTCCATCCCCGTCCCTGTCAGGTCCCCGAGCACGCACGCAAGGCATGGAACCAGCGCACAGCCCCTCGCCGACGTGGCCATCAGCCTCCCCATGACAAACCATCGTGTCCACGAACTCCACCACCGTGAGATCTCCTTCCCCACCGAAGAAATCGATCTGGTTCGTCCCGAATTCATGGTCACGGTCTCGTTGAGGTCAGCTTCCGTAACTTTTTTTCTGCAGGCGAGTCAAGAAGTTAGATAAGCTTGTGATTTGTGCCTTTTATTCTTCATCTATTAGGTATGTGGCTTAAAGATCAGAGACTCATACATGATTGTCATAGTATGCATTGTCCACACATTGGTTAGTTGTAATATCCTGTATAAGATGGACATGTTATGTTGGCGATCAAGGTTGCCATTGTCGCCTTGTCGGAAAATATGTGGTGGCCGCTGAGGTTTCAAATGGACAATTCGCAAATACAACACGTCAGTTTCATTGCACTGGATGGTTACTCGAATCAGCATATCTTACAGTCATAAAATTTTTATCTTGGCACCACGTGCGTTGTTCAGGGCAATGTTCTCCTGGCCAGATTTAATATTGAAAATGTTATTTCCTGTGAAGTCCAATGAAAAAAATGTTAAAAGCCCATGGTGTCCATAAAATTTGGTTCACCTGCTAGTAGCTGGATTACAAGCATTGCAGGTGCTCCCGTGTGAAGTTCATCATTCTTTCGGTAAAATCTCACTGAACCGTTGCACCACAAGTGCACATTCCGAGCTACTGTTCTTATATAAGTTAATGGTTCACACCGTCTTCTTAGTGTGCTTGTGATAGATGATTCATGTATGCTGCTACTTTACTCTTCAATTCAATAAAAGGACCAACACTTATATTCCTCTGAATAAAGATAATATTTGTATATGCTTTCTTTGTTCAATTTTCATATCATAAACAACTTCTGTTGAAGGAACAAGTTCCATTTGCTGTCGAAGAATAAATTCTCCCATTGTTTACCACAGCAGTTATTTTCTAATGGAGGGTGTACATAACTTATTAATTTACTCCGTAATAAGAAGTGTTAGTCTAACTATCCTCTCACGTAATAATATATTTTTACAAAGCTTGCTGCAAAACACAGTTGACTGGAAGGCTACATCTCTCCCCTATATTTTTTCCATGCTACTGTAAATTTTTAGGTATATTGGTGCGGACATGTGATACAAATAGTGTGGCATGTTGCACTTCAACAAAAGGGGCGAGGACAAAATATAAGATTGTAAATTTCATACATATTAACGTACTTCCAGATTTGCATATATGGTCATGGCCTATTCAACACCATCATGCTACAGTAAATGGAGCTTTGGTTGTATGTAGATCATATCAAATCTCTTTGACCAAATCCTATGACATTGAAATGTTGTTAGTGATATACTGATATACAAACTAGATGAAATTTTTAGTGGAAGTAAATTCATAATTTTCTGTTAGGGGTAAACTGGATAAATGACAGATGCATATATTTGTAACTCTTCAAAGGTTGATCAGGCAAATTCAACACAAACAATGTTTATTTCCTTTAGAATGGTTTGAACTTCAGTATGCATAGTACAATGACCTTACTATTTTTTGATGGCTTAGAGGATGATCCCTGCATTGTCGACAAGTAATATACTTGTGAATTTTGTTTGTACGACAATAGGAACTTAAATTGCAAAATAGGTATTTACAAAATAAGATTTGCAATTCTTCCATGGTTAGAACTGCAGTAATATTTGTACGTGACTAATATCCTGCCTCTGTCACTACTTGCATCATTTCATTGCATTGTGTGCTAACAATTTGTTTTGGCTTTTTGTTTGTAGATTCAAAGGATAAATGGATGATTATATGGGTGTGTGTGGCAAGTATACAACAATTATGATGATGAAATTCTTGATGATTATGATGGACGGTTCCAGTTTTAATTAAGTTGTAGGGATGATGTTCCTCGGTTATGTTTTAGTTGAGTTTTAAGGATGTTGACGGATGCTTTCAATTTAAGTTTCGATGTCAAGAAACTATTAAGATTATGCATCACATTTGGATGATGTTTCTCTTGTAATATCCACTGTTGTAATCCAACAATTTTATCTCATATGATTTCTTCCTCCCATGAGTATATTCTCTTTTTTTCCCTTGAAATACAAAATTATCTATTTGTTCTTCACTTGAAATACATAGTGGAGCATTAATTTAATTGCTGGCAATATATATATAAATAAAAATAATATTTCATATTTTAAAAGTGCCAACAATTGAAGTGTTGCAAATTCTCTATTGCCAAGCAATGGGATTTTGATTCATGTAAATTACTCACCATATGAAAGTGTTGCAGTAGTCTGGTTTATGTGTTGCATTCTTGCAACGATCCCTTTTACCAACAGTGGTATAAGCGTTACATTACGCGCTAGCAACAGTGGATAAGGCTACGCATCCCAAACCATTGGTGAAGACATTAACAACGCATATATGGACATTTAAATACGGAAAAATGTGTTGCTATAAGGGGGGGGGGGGTCCTGTTGTAGTGTACCATCGCAGCAAATGAAGCCTCAATAGCACGTATAGGCCCTCTAATAGTAACTCAAGGAACCTATCATTTTGTTCCCCCATTTGTTCAATCATCGCCAGTTTAATTGCTTCTCTTGATAATATCCAAACATTACCTATTTATAACCTCAAAAAGGATTTGATATCATCAGGGATCGGGTTCTCCTACATCAATTTTTGAAAAAAAATACTGCGATTAAACAGAGCCGAAAATAAATGTATCTCAACTTAACATTCTCATGATTTGTGTGTGTTGTTTCAAGCAGCCTTGTGTAACCATTCAAGCTATTGTTCATTACCATTGATTCATGTATATAACTTTTTTGACCATATATGTAAATTTAGCTCAAAACTCCTCGAACAAACTAATATTGTTTTCATAATATGATAGGACATTCTTTGTTGATGGAAATATCAGCAAGCAAATATATGAGATTGGTCGACACAAAGTATTATATGATTGTCCAAACGATGTGTAGATAAATCTTCTATTTAGAAAGGTTATTACGAAATATGAATCATAGCGTTAAACGGTTGTTTTGCCTCTTATATTAAGAATAACTTGCCGAACTGACTGTATCTTCAGGGACCGAGAAGGCCTTTAATCATTTAATAATATGTATACCCTGGACATGCGTTATGCCAATTAGGCTATATAGCACATGTTTATTTAACATACAAATCAGAGTATCTTCCGTGCAGTGGAGTTGCACATGGAACATTGAAATCTAGAAACACTCAAAATGTTTTTTTTTGGGGGATCGAATTGCAATTGTGCCAGATTTCAAATGGGTGATCTGATTATCAGTGTACAAATCCATCATGCTCGTAAACTCATACCTGGCTTGACAGATCATGTGCCGCAAGACGTCCGATTTAACAGCGCCGTGCATGTTCGTCTTACTCCATTGCGACATACTATTATATTACCCATGAAAACCAACCTTGATGATAGAACCAACAACTTCATCGTTTAATCCTGTTCACCAGATGTGTGATATCGAACCATGCTGCATGCTCCTATATAATGCATCCGACACCTCGATGGATCTATTGCAGACCCCGAGAGGGGTGTTATGCCGGACCACATCCTTCACAACCTGCACCCACAAGACAACAACAGCCAGCAATATCCCTTCTGCCCTCAGTCTGGAAAGACATACACAGGACGGTGCAACAACTATAGATTGGAATAGGCATCATGAAGGGTACGATGATGGAGATGGACATCAGGAAATAGAAAGGGATTGGGAAGACAAGACAATGGAAGATACATACATCGTGAGGATTCTTTGATCGAGAGGTGGACGTCATTGAGAAGTCACCAGAATATCGAAGGGATCCGGAGAAGGCATTGGGATTTTACGTACATCGTGAGGATTCTTCGAGGACAGATCGATCTTGAGGCCAGATTGCTTTACTTGAGCTGCGTGTTACGTGTATAATGAATTTTTATAGGAAAACACTTGGCTTCTATGGGCAGATCCCATGCAAAGCATCCGCCGGCTCGTTCGTACGACACGTGTCCTGACTGAGCGGTCATTTTCTTTTTTTTTATTCCGATCAACGTGGCTGCTGCTGTCCACTACGGTGTGTTTCTGCAACAAGGTCTCTGTTGCAAAATTGCAACAAGACCTCTATTGCAGAAAAATTAAATATGCAACGAGACCTCTGTTGCAAAAAAAAAAACTAAATTGCAACCAAATATCTGTTGCAACGAAAACTATAACAAGACCTTTGTTGCAAAGAATATATGTTTCCAAATTTCTGCAACATGACCCGTGTTGCACAAATTTCCCGCAACACGACCTGTGCTGCAATGATAAAAGGTGACCCTCGTTCAATCCATCTCATCCAACAGCTCGTGAGGCGACGGATCTTTTAAAAAGATCCGCCGACCAACGCGTAGCAGTGACTTGAGGATTTCTAGGATTGATCTACACCATAATACCTCGGCCCCACCAGATTGTTTTTTTATAAACTTAGAAATTTCTAGGAGTGATCTACACCGTAATAACTCGGCCCCACCAGATTAACGGCTTCTAATTTCTGATTAACGTGATAATTTCTTGGGAGTGCCTAATTAGTACAGGTATATAGATATACATATGCATATGGTCTTGTGTATTGTTTGCACGTAAAATATTCATTGAAATACAAGCACTCATGATCCATGTGAGAAGAAAAGAGATAAGTGAATGCATTTACTATTCAGACATCACTTGATATATTTTATTGTGGTGTCGGACATAAGTAGCCACATTTTATTTTTTGCAGGTGCTCGGAATGTAGCTTAAAAGCATTGCAATAGAACTGCTATATTTGGTGACCTGAAATCTTTTTTAGGAATAGGAGAGCGAAGATGAGAGGTTTTTGTATCTACTCCACCACCTAGCCTACAATCTTGTTATCTATACCTAAAAGGCTAAGACTCATTCTATCTTTATTTATACTGTGCTCCTCCACTGAAAATAAGTTTGGAGTTCGAATTAAATTAAAAAAATGAACATAATGTTTCTAAAAGGACACAAATGTGACATAAAGTCAACAATAAGACTTCAAACTCGTCGCTAAACTAAAACATTGAAAGCTCAACTTATATATCCCTATTATAGGTTTTTGTGATTAAGGACAAACCGGTCGAGAGAATGAACATTTGATGAGTTTATCTTAGGAAATTAATCCATAAACTTTAGTGGAAACATCAATGGTGACCCGTACATCTGTATCTTTTAGTGGTTGTGTACCTCAAGTT
This sequence comes from Aegilops speltoides, assembly GCA_021437245.1. Lineage (NCBI taxonomy): Eukaryota > Viridiplantae > Streptophyta > Magnoliopsida > Poales > Poaceae > Aegilops > Aegilops speltoides. The sequence goes on from JAHHZJ010002027.1 coordinate 58,774, forward strand.
CTTAAAATACAGTCTTATAGGCTTTTAGTGATTCCAAGATTCACACAGATTGTAGAACAGTCATACTACCTCAAGGATATGTGATCGAACTGCAAGTTAAGTTGCTCAACCAAAATCCTCAAGTATTTCACTCTAGGAACTCAACATTTTTTGTTTTTCAGTGCCCAGTACCTCTGAGTTTTTCCACCCAATATTACAACGTTTGAGGCGTGAGTAGGCCATAATGAGACAACCATGTTTCCTATAGCTTCCGAAGTGCACATGACTGTTTTTTCGGAACCACCGAATTATGTTTATTTTGAGATCATCCCTATTAGGTTCGGCATCTCTGAGCATAACATTTTTCTCCGACACTTACGAGCCCTTCTCAGTTTGCTTCAGCAGATCCTCTTCACTGGTCTTCTACTTCCAAGAAAATCCATCTAATACCTCCAACCTGAACATTGGGTTTGCCTAGTAGATGCTGTCCTGCATCACCTTTCGGCGCCCTGCACCAACATATCTCCCCCTCTCCTCCTGGCGGCAGATCGGACAGTTTGCTACGGCGATGATACTGTGAGGTTCTTGTGGGGGAGGAGGCCGACGAACCACACATCTCGGTATAGTGGCTAAAAATGACACTTGAGACCTCAAGACAGGCACCCACTCCTCACCCAAAGGGAGGCAGCAATATTTCACAAGATGATAAAAAGAACCAGCAACACACAACATAACCAAGTCCACAGCCACCAACCAAACAACCAACTAGGTAGAGAGTTTACGCACAGCCTATGGGCCATCAATGACACAGAGATAAATAGAGTTGACAGACACATAAGTCGATCGAAAAGACAACAAGTTCCATTCACACGCTGTTGGTGAGCCTCGACTTCTGAAGCAAGAATCACTGTGTGATTCTGTGTGCTCGTCCAAAGCCCAACACAACACAGTCACTTCAGAGATACATACACACCATCATGCCAGGAATCTCACGAGGTTATGCTCCTTTTCCTTTGATTACTGCTACATAATAAACAAGGACGCGATCTGCTGCTCCAGCTGCATCAAAAGAAGAATACAGTAATGATTATGACTGGTCTACGATGCACAATGGTGCTTACGTTACATGGTTTCACAAATCAGCCATGTTGCAAGGTTGTCTGTATCTTATTCTGGTACTTTGCACTAATGATTATGACTGGTCTACGATGCACAATGGTACTTACGTTACATGGCTTCACAAATCAGCCATGTTGCAAGGTTGTCGGTATCTTATTCTGGTACTTTTTTTTTACTTTACCTCAGAATATAAGGAACCGAGTTCAACGGCCAAAACATGATGACAGGATAAAGATAACAACATTCTACGGCCAAATGGGACCTTCAAAGACCTCAAACCAAGTGCTCTAAAAACCAAACAATGTATTGCTAGATAAATTTCAGCAGCAACAAGAATAATATCAAGCTTATTCTTTTCTATGTTGAATAATTTACGACCAATCCAAATATTATCATAATACCGAGAAATTGGAATTCAAAAGCCAACATAGGTACATAAGGTGCTACCTGCATAAAAGTTTGGAGCTTGTTCCGCAAGTCACAGAAATCACCCTTAAGAAGAGCCAATGCCATGAGGCATCTGAAACAATGCAAAAATACCATACCGTCAAATTCTGAAGCGGTTGATAAAACTAAACTTAAGTGGTTGAGCAGTTGAAGCCCTCTGTTTGGAAAGAAAAACTAGCTATCTCAAAACTTAGTTGGAGTCTAGAGCCAACAGGTTACAAGAGAATCATCAAAGAGACATATACTCAAATAAAGAACGTAGTTCTATCAATCACCTGATTCGGGACAAAGTGAAAAAGTAGGTTAGTTCTTAAGAATATCATATTAGTATGAGCTAAAAATAATGTCATAGAAGACGAAATAAGCTGGCAGGCTTGCATACATGATTTGAGCAACACATATAGTAGAGAATAATTACTGAGCAATATATATATAATAAGATACTGAGTACTAACCCTTTTTTGTTTTTTGCCATGTACAACTGTTGGAACTCCATGCAAGCGAGATTCACTTTCTTAGCACCAACACTGATACATGCCAAAAAGAGCAACATCAGAAAACAAGAATGTTTTGAATCTTATTAAACAATATAGTATGTTGGTGCACATAAACATACATGCGTTGTCATAATAATATTCACAAGGAGCCATTTTTTATGTTGGCTGTTTACACAATAAATTGTTTGATGAATCAGAAAAATAAAATTGGACTTACAGCATCAGTAGTGCTGGAGATATTTACAAAAGAGCAAAGTTTTCATGGCCGAGCCATAACATTGGAATGGACATTGGCATTTCCATTACAGAAAACACAACTAAATTTGGCTCTTATGGTTAAATAACACGAGTCGCATTCCATGACGTACGCTCCCTGCACCGACACATCTGAATAGAAATAATGCCGATGCAGTGAAACTAAAAAACGGCACTCCACGCTATATATGTAGAGCAGCAGACCGTAAATACCATAAATTAATGTTTCTAGAATGGAAATTTAGTTGCCGGCCTAGCTAGAATATAGTCGTTGGCGAATGACGGATTCAGTAATACTTGAAGTGTTCGCAAGACGACAAATTTCTTGACGATCTATTATAGCGTTGCCATAGACATGAATGCCGACAACTCTGTAACGGAAAAGACAACTGAACTCGGCTCTTCTACTTATGTGTATACGGTAGTCGGAAACGACACTGCCCTGACACATTGGTCATCCGAAAAGCAATGTGGACATCCTAGAAAAAACCCGGCAACGGCGTTACGCTGAATAGCATATCATTAATACCAGAAACGTCAGAAAGTTCGTAACGTTACGGTTGGCATTGGCATGAATACCGGTACTTCCGTTACAAGAAACATAACTAAGTTTGCCCCTTCTAATTATCGCTACACGACACTGCAACCGACAGTTACAAAAGGGGAAAGTGTTCATGGCCGAGCCATAACAATGGAAATGACAATCACATGTGAATCGCAAGACAACGATGCAGCGGAGAAACACAAAGACAGTAAAAAAAATGGACGGGTGTAGAAGAGAAATCATCATCATACGTAGAGCTGCTCCCCTTGAGCTGCTGCACCAGGGCGTCCACCTTGGAGAAGTTCACCTCGTGCAGGGGCTTGTTCCTGGGAATCGCAGATTAAGCAGAGCAGAACAAGTGAGTCAGTATCCGAGACGAGAAGAGACGACTATGCCACGGGCGAGGCCGCGTGGTGTGTGTGTGTGTGGGGGGGGGGGGAGCACGGCACGGACAGTAGGCTGTCGATGTCCCTGACGATCCTATCGCCGTCATTGAGGAAGATGTTGAGGACTTCGGCGACGTTGCCCGTGCCTGCACTGCCCTCGTCCAGCTCCTGCAGCTCCTGGAAATACGCGTCCACGGCACCCTAGATCGATCACGGCCAGGCAGAGAGTCAGGACAAGGAGAGGTCAGGGGACACCCAGTCGAAACCCATCATCAGTTGAGAGCAGTGAGCACGTACGGCGGCTATAGAGGGGAGGGATGGGACTCACCGTGGCGTACATCATGGTGAGGTGGGCTTGGAGCTGGGTCCTGAGCTCGGCGGCGGCCTCCATGGCGATGTTGGGGCGGCGAGAGAGCACTTCACGGAGGAACGGGATTGGAAGCTGCTGCTGCTGCAGTGGCGGAGTGGACGAGGACAGGAGAGGAGTGCGGTGGAATTCGCCTACTCTCTCACGGAACCTGTTGGCAGCGGCCAGTTCTCAATCGTTCACGTACTCATTTACTCTACTGGCTGGCACAGCGAGTGTGCTTCGAATTCGATTACTCTACTGGCTGGCAACGAATGTTCTAGTGCTCCATTAGTGTACTGGCTGGCAGCCATATTAATGAAGGACCTTGGAGATGGCGTGCATCGGTGCATGCACCCATGCAGTTACATTTGGGCCGATGTGTTGTTGCAGACCGGCCTAGCACTCGCCGGCGATCACCGTAGACACGATCAGAGAGGAAGACGACACACACAAAAAATTTTGTGGCGCACAAACAGCAGCCGCACGAACGACGTTTTCTGTTTTTCACTTCGAGCTCGAACTCGATCTCCACAGCGAACTACACAGGAGGGAGGGGGGCTTTGTACCCGCGTGCACGCCAGCCCGTGCTCATAAGCACCCCACTCACAAGACCTGCACGTCCCGCGCTCTGCGCGCATGCACGCGCACTACACGGTCACTTCCAGCGCCTGATGCGGTCTCGCCTCCCCGACTATCTCGCTAACAGACGCACACACTCACGCGCACATACGCGCTGACTCACACACATATGCACACACACCCGTGGACACGCGCCCGAGCCTGCCACGGGCCGGACCCGACGAGCCCAGCAAGCGCGCACACATACGTGTGCGCGAGCGCGTCCTTGCCCGCCGTGGCTTATTGCTCAACACACACCCCCTAAGTCACAGCCTAGAAGAGGCCGGACGCCTTGACGTTGACGTCCGCCAGGTGAGGCCGCTCCGCCGCCACCTTCCTTGGTCTTGTGCAGTCGCGGCGAAAGCGGCCCCGGCGCTTCCCTCCGCGGCCTGACGCCGTGCTCCCACCGCCGTCATCGTCGTCGAAGCCAACTCCATCCTCCTGTCGCCACCACGATGCCTACTGCGCCGCCGTCAGAAGTAGCTGGTCGCCCCCACGCTCGCCTCCGTTCTGCCTATGGCGCCGCGTCCGCTCGTCGAATGCCTTCAGCCGCCCGAGCGCCTCCTCGAACGCCATCTCGTTGATGTTGCAGAAATATTCGATCCCGGTGAAGGCAGGGTACAGGCGGTTGGGGACGGTGTCCAACAACTTCTTCACGAGCGCCGCCCCTAGAGCGCGCCGTCATGGCGCCGAGCTTCCCGGCGTAGCCGTCCATGTCCTCACCGCCCGCCATCCTCAGGCGATCGAAGTCGCCGCGGAGCGTCATGAGCCGGGCCGCCCGCACCCGATCGGTGCCGATGAAGCACCTTGAGTGTGTCCCATACCTCCTTCGCGGTGGGCTTCATCGCCACCTGCAGCAGTACCTCCTCTGACAGCGCTCCCAGCAATATCGACCGCGCCGTCTTGCTCTTGCCGGCGTCAATCGCCCCGCCCTCCGCCGGCGCAACCATGCCCCACAACCCCTGGTCATCAAGGATCGCCTCCACCTTGATCGCCCAAGAGGTGTAGTTGGTCGACGTCAATGGCGGGACCGACAGCGAGAACGCGCCACCACCACCGCCGTGCGGAACAAGCGCCATGGCTGCCGGCGATCACCTCGGAACCGTCGCTCTGGTACCAATTGTTGTTGTAGACAGGCGTAGCATTCGCCGGCGATCACCGTATACACAATCGGAGAGGAAGAAAACACACACAATAAATTTGGTGGCGCACAAACACCTATCGCACGAACGGTGTTTTATGTTTTTCACCTTGATCTCCAAGTCGATCACCACAGCCAACTACATAGGAGGGAGGAGGGAGCGGGGTTTTATACCCGCGTGCACATACACGCCAGCCCGCGCTCGTACGCACCCCCACTCGCACGACCAGCACATCCGCGCTATGTGGCTAGCGCGCTCTGCGCGCATGCACGCGCACTACGCGGCCACTTGCAGTGCCCGACGCGGTCTCGCCTCCCGGCTATCTTCCTAACATACGCGCACACTCAAATGCACATACGCGCCGACTCATGCACACACGCACACACCTACGGACATGCGCAGCGCGTGCACATACACGTGCACGCGTCCGAGCCTGCCGTGGCTTATTGCCCAACACGATGCATGGATGGATGCTGCTACAGGTTGAGGACGACAGCAGGAACCAGGCAGCAGCTAGCACGCGCCTGGTGGCTTTTCATAAGGGGATGATAGGCCGGTCACATCCGAGCCGTACGATGTGAGATGCGCGGCCGTCAGATTTCGCCCGTCACCCAGCTCACCCTGCGCCCTTCCCCTTCCTCCTGCTTGCGCCGGTTTACCGAATCTACGGATCGGTCCCCGCCGCGAAGCTGCTCCTCCCTAACTGCAGTGCCGCTCCTTCTCGATGGGATTAGTCGCTGCGGCGCACCACAGGCCCTAACACTAAAAAGGACTGTCTCTTGCTCGCTGGCCACCGGTGCCAACGGCGCTCGTCTCTCGGCCGTCACATGAATTTCATGACTGCAGCTCACCCGTCAGGCGGTTCTAGTTCACGGTCGCCATGGTTACAGCATTCCCCGCGTGGCTGTCTGCACACGTCACCGTCATCCGCTCAGACCACCGTGTTCGCCTGCAAAAATAATCTCAGCCAAAAACAAAATCTCCATTGAATTGCCTGTAGCATCAAAAACGCATGCCAGTTCCAGCAAACAAAATCCTGCTCCCAACAAAAACACGTCGCTGCCGCGGTCACAGCAAGAAAACGAGCTCGCTGGTGTTGCCGACCCTCAAGTGGTAGCAAAAAAAAAAAGACACTGGTTCCAGAAAAAAAATTGCGCAATCCAGCAAAACCAATAAATGGTAGTAGCAAAAATGGCTGCGGGTTCCAATAGAAACACAAGCCGGTTGTAGAAAAAAAAATAAAAAGGCGATGGTTTCCAGCAAAAACAGATGCCAGATGCAGAAAATTTCCTCGCCGGTTCCAGCATACACCACAGCTAGTTGCAGCAAAAATCGCGTCCCCTTATTCCAGAAAAAAATCCATGGCCTGGGGGTGCCTCCTGTCGCGGCATCGTTGCAACATCTTGTGGCCGTGGTTCCAGCTTTTACCGCGCCGGATCCGGTAATTTTCGGCATGGTTCCAGCGTGCCGCTGGTCAACTTGTAGATTGCAGCACGGCGGGACAAGGCTTTCACACGAGGGCGCAATTGAAGTGTGCTTTGTGGTGGTTTCGCAGCAATGCGGGGGAAGGGAAGGGAGAGAAGAAACACGGCAACGAGAGGGCGCGGCTGAAGGAAGGGGATGGAGTGCAGGAGAAAAGGTAATGGAGAAAAGGGACGGTCCGCGCGGGTCCACCAAATACACGTGTCTCACACGGATGGCGGCTTGTGTGGCCGCACCACACCAGTGTGGCCCGCTTCCAGCGGAAAATTTGCACGGCGTGCCGTTCTCAAATGTTTCCGAACCACTCGTTCCGCCCTTAGCTCAGGCCCCACAGGTCATAAATGGAACGGAGCGTCGATTTCTTGATATCTTGGAAATAAAATAAATAAATACACAAGGGTGTTGTTTGTGCTAAAAAGAAAGAAAGAAAGAATATCTGCAAGGAAAAACACGATTTCATCATGTGCATAATGCTAGATCAATTTGCAGATTTTTTTAGTGGTATTCGCGCCCTCTTACATCAACATGAGGCATCCGGCAATCTTTCAAGCGTGTCCTAGAGGAACGTACGTCGCAGGCGATTTTGAGGGTGATGTAGGGTTTGACATCTTGCCGCCACCGGCGCCACTAGCGTCCACCATCAAACTGGTCATGTTGGTTCAGATGAGATAATTGAGAAACGTCTGCTCCGTTAGTTTGGGCGGAACAAGGCGATGGCGACTCCGGCACCGCCCCCGGCTTGTACCATCAACGGGGAGTCTACCGCATCCACGAACGGAGGCCGCTCCAGCCCCGGCGCGGAAGTCTACGTCGTCTTCGTTGTCAACTGATTTTCTATGGAAAGAATATGCGGTTGGAGGTCACTTCATCCATGATCAGCCGCTGGGATCAACGTCTACCTATGGAGCGAAGCTTGCAACACCAGTTGAGTTACAGGCACAACGTCATCTACCTGACTTTGCCAATCAGCCTTCTCGCTCACAGGTACTGCCACTGGCTTCCGTGAGCAGTGGGGGTGAAAAAAAGGGGCGCTGGTGAGGCAACCCTGCACCCGAAGCCGTCTCATGGTGTAACGACTATGCCAGTGTGGGACCCGATTACGTGATGGAGCTGACTGAAGGCGATTGTATGCAAGGCATGGGTTTGCTGGACAAGCGACATGTATTGTGCTTCTTGGGCTATGAGCAGGACACTAGTGCAGGTAAGGTCTGGGTGCCACTTGTTGATCAAATTGGGAAACTAACATGGAGATAATTGAGCCCTTAGTAGACTCTCGTGAGGAGCGCCGCCGTAACCAATGAGTATTTAAGCTGGAACTGTCGTGGGTTGGGCAACCCAAAGACAGTTCGAGATGTTTGCGAGATCGCAAACAAGTTTGCCTCGGCCGTGTTATGCTTAGAAACTCAATTGGGTAGGGCACACACCGAAATTTTATCAATATCTTTTGGTTATAACAAATCTTTAGCTGTTAGTAGCTCCGGCGGGAGAGGGGGTCTTGTAATATTTTTGGAACGATGATATAAAACCGGAGATTTATGGTTACTCCAAATACCATATTGATGCTACTATTTATGAGTTGGGAACAAATCCTTGAAGGTTATCATGCATATACGGTTAAGCGAGGGTCGTAAACATATACAAGAAATGGGACACTCTTCGCTCATTGGTGGGGACATCAGCTATTCCCTGGCTAGCCATGGGTGATTTTAACGAAGTTTTGCGCTAGTCAGAGCCTGATGGCGTTGGCTTGAGAGGTCAATTGTAGATGTGGCTTACACGAGTTGGGACACAATGGTTTACCATGGACCTTTGAAAACAAAGTTGCATGCGGTCCTTTCACAAGGGTGAGACTGGACCGAGCAATTGCGGATGCAGATGGAGCTCGTTATTCCCGGCGGCATAGCTAAATCATTCCTCGGCAGTGTGTTCGGATCACAGCCCCATTGTTCTAATTTTTTCCGAGGAGCTTATGAATAATAAAGGCGCTAGATCTTTCAAATATGAGATGATGTGGGAAACGTACCCAGAGCTGAAAACATGTGTGGAGGCGGCATGGAAGAATGGCCCTGAAGTGGCTTTGGTCACGGAAGTGCAAGATAAGCTACGTGAGTTATCTTGTGACCTATCTAGCTAGGACTGCCTGAGATTTGGTAATGTCCGCAGCGAAATCAAACGCTTCAAGCATGGACTAGAAATTCTAAGGAATTTACCTGGACGAGCTGGTCCGTCACACCAAGAGGTAAAGATTGTTAAATGTCTTGTGGAGTTATACAACGAAGATGAGATTTTATGGAAGCAACGTTTGCACATGGAGTGGCTAAGTTGTGGTAATAACTGCACTCATTACTTCCACCTTAGAGCTACTATGAGGAGAAGGAAGAACCACATAAAATCCCTGCAGATTGCCAATGGTGAAGTGATCAGTAATATAACCGAGTTTGAGGACACAATAATACTCTCAGCCGCTAGCCATTTCCTGTCATGGTTATCATAATCATAGAAGCATTACTTTTACTGATGGAAGCACCCTTTCACATTGCGATGCAAACATATTATTCAATCATGTGATACACAACTTTTTATTTTGTATCCATGGAAGCATTATTACTATGGTACGGAAGCATGTTTTACAAATTATTTGGTGTGCCAAAAATAATATTCACAGTTGATAGAAACATTTTTTCGTCAAAGGAATCATCTGGAAACACAAAAGAAGAATAGACAGCATCACAACAACAACAACAACAACAACAACAACAACAACAACAACAACAACAACAACAGCAACAACAGCAACAACAGCAGCAGCAACAACAACAACAACAACAGCAGCAGCAACAACAACAGCAACAACAACAACAACAGCAGCAACAGCAACAACAACAGCAACAGCAGCAGCAGCAGCAACAACAACAACAACAACAACAACAACAACAACAACAACAACAACAACAACAACAACAACAACAGCAACAACAACAACAACAACAACAACAACAACAACAACAACAGCAGCAGCAGCAGCAGCAGCAGCAGCAGAAAGCAGCAGCAACAACAACAACAACAACAACAACAACAACAACAACAACAACAACAACAACAACAACACCACCAACAACAACAACAACAACAACAACAACAACAACAACAACAACAACAACAACAACAACAACAACATAATCAGCTTCAATGTACATTTTCAATTAACTTATCATTGGAGAGCTCCTCACATGTCACGAGTTCTTCAATGAGGTAGCCTCCGATAAGGACAGATGCCTGGTCCAGCACACTCAACAACTACTAGCATTCTGTTGGAAATAAAGATGCTCCTGAATCAGGTGGGAAAAATATCTGTATACGGAAATCATGAGAAAGAAACAATGAAGCCAACCTCGATAGTGGTTGGAAATCAAAAGATTGCCATAAGAGGCAAAATGCATGTACAATTATATCACTCAAAAAAGACTCATTGGTATTGGTTCAAGAACTCGCTTGCTTGAACCAATATGTCAAGACAACAACAGAAGCACACATTGGCCATGTTTGAAGCCGGGATTTACTACCATGGAAACATTTATAAGTAAATTTTCGAAGCATCTTGTATTTTTTTTCATGGAAACGTATATGGGATTCAACGAAGCATACATTGGTAGTGGTTCAAACAAAAAAAATTGCAAGAAAAAAATGTGCAAACAATAATTTTATGGGAAGAAGCAATGTTTCCGTGGCCGTAGCACAAACTAATATTGGCTGAGATAGTTGAGGTGTGATTCGGAAGCGCAATTTGCAGGAACCTTCAAAGTATGCTATATACATATGATCTAAATTTAATGTAAGCATAGAGCATAAATGGAAACATATTTTCTAGCCCAAAGAAACATAGCTCAATGACAAAGAAGCATGAAAGGATAGTTCAAGGAACAAAATAAGTGTTATTTGGAACCATGAAATTTTGAAATTAAAACAAATCAATATGAAGCATGAAAAGAGTGCACCAGATGAGAAATTATTGGGTAGGATGCATGTGCTATGTCAACATTAGCTAATTTAACTAGAATATAAAATGGAAATGGAAATATAACAAAAAAAATTGAAGCATTTCCATGAGAAAAATATCTATACATTTGTAGTATACTTTGGAAGCTCCATATATAGGATGCTAAAGGTTAATACAAAAAAAATAACTTCATTGGAAGCATTGAAATTCAACACTAGAAAATAACTATGATTGTCGTCAACATAGCTAGGGAAGTTTGGGTGTTCCGAAAACCAAAAAACAACTAAATTCCATGATGATTAAATGAAGTAATACATGGATAGAACAATTTCACGCCAACGATAGTCAAATATTTGGCGCACATTGAATATGTGTACCTATGAATATTCAACACCCAATAGACACCTAATTACAATGTTGAAATTAAAGCCATCACATAGAGAACAATAGGAACCAAGGACAAACAATGATCAGACGGGAGGAGATTGATGCATTGTCTATACCTTCTATTCTGAGAGGAAGGCTTTCAAAGAGGGGACAAGGACCGGATGCATCTTCCTGTTCTCCGGCGGCCGTACCAAATGCAGAGGAAATGGCATGGACATTCAAGATGGTTCATGATACGTCCATTTTGCATCATGCTTTTATATCAATATTTATTGCATTATGGGCTGTTATTACACATTATATCTCAATACTTATGGCTATTCTCTCTTATTTTACAAGGTTTACCATGAAGAGGGGGAATGCCGGCAGCTGGAATTCTGGCTGGAAAAGGAGCAAACGTTGGAAACCTATTCTGCACAGCTCCAGAAGTCCTGAAACTCCACGAAACATCTTTTTAGAATTAATAAGAATTTTTGAGCGAAAGAAATACACCAGGGGGCTCACACCCTGTCAAGCAGAGTGGATGGCGCCCCCCCCTACAGGGCACGCCCCTATCTCCTGGGCCCCCCGGTGGGCCTCCGGTGTCCATCTTCTGCTATATCAGAGCTTTTACCCTGGAAAAAATCGTGGGCAAGCTTACGGGACGAAACTCCGCCGCCACGAGGTGGAACCTTGGCGGAATCAATCTAGGGCTCCGGCGGAGCTGTTCTGCCGGGGACACTTCCCTCCGGGAGGGGGAAATCATCAACAATGTCATCACCAACGATCCTCTCATCGGGAGGAGGTCAATCTCCATCAACATCTTCACCAGCACCATCTCCTCTCAAAACCCTAGTTCATCTCTTGTATCCAATTTTGTATCAAAACCACAAATAGGTACCTGTGGGTTGCTAGTAGTGTTGATTACTCCTTGTAGTTGATGCTAATTGGTTTACTTGGTGGAAGATCATATGTTCAGATCCTTTATGCATATTATTACTCCTCTGATTATGAACATGAATATGCTTTGTGAGTAGTTACGTTTGTTCCTGAGGACATGGGTGGAGTCTTGCTATTAGTAGTCATGTGAATTTGGTATTCGTTCGATATTTTGATGAGATTTATGTTATCTTTTCCTCTACGTGGTGTTATGTGAACGTCGACTACATGACACTTCACCATTATTTGAGCCTAGAGGAAGGGATGGGGAAGTAATAAGTAGATGATAGGTTGCTAGAGTGATAGAAGCTTTAGTTTATGTGTTGCTTCGTTAGGGGCTGATATGGATCCATATGTTTAATGTTGTGGTTAGGTTTACCTTAATACTTCTTTTGTAGTTGCGGACGCTTGCAATAGGGTTAATCATAAGTGGGATGCTTGTCCAAGTAAGGGCAGTACCCAAGTACCGGTCCACCCACATATCAAATTATCAAAGTACCGAACGCGAATCATATGAACGTGATGAAAACAAGTTTGACGATAATTCCCATGTGTCCTCGGGAGCTCCTTTCTCATTATTAAAAATTTTCCAGGCTTATCCTTTGCTACATAAAGGATTGGGCCACCTTGCTGCACTTTATTTACTTTATTTATTTGTTACTCGTTACTATTTATCTCATCACAAAACTATCTATCACCTTCAATTTCAGTGCTCGCAGAGAAAACCTTACCAAAAACCGCTTATCATTTCCTTCTGCTCCTCGTTGGGTTCGACACTCTTACTTATCGAAAGGACTACGATTAATCCCCTACACTTGTGGGTCATCAGTTCACCTGCGAGGTCTCCCCCTGGGGCGATCATGTGGGATATGGAGTGGAGAGGATGTCTCCCTGCGAATCCAGGAATCGTAGTTGAGATGGGGGATCTGGACCCCCTAATGTCAGGATGGCGCACTACCGATCACGCCCGTTGGACGCATCTGTGGAGTAGATGATGGGGCTACCAGGCTGCTCAATGGCAAAGAGAAAAGGATGAGCCTGGGGCGCAACTGGCCGGTGAGCTTACTCTTCCTATGGACGAAGAGGGGAGAAGGAAGAGCATGGCGGTACCGGAGGGAAAAGGGATATGTCAAGGTAGGGGAGCAGTGCTATGTTCGGTGTGGCACATGAGCTCCAAACGGTGCTTCCTAGGAAGGAAACTGAGGATTAGGGGAGAAGATCTAGCATAGAAGTTGTGCGGTGATTTTTTTTAATTTCCTTAATTACAAAAGCATGACTAATTTTAAGCGTGGATTTGGAGTATATCAATGACTTTTGAGTGTTCTGACGCTTGAGTCTTGCCAGACTATGGATACGAAGGGTTTCCCTTGGGAACTGGCAGAAGTGCACGCAGGCGAGGTTCACTTGTTTAGCACCAACAATGATACTGCCCACCAAAAAGAGAAAGTTCAAGAAACTATAATTTCTCAAAATTATTAAAGTCTATCTCGTGTTGATACACATAATCATACTTGTCATATCATAATAATATTCTCACCAACGCGCCATTTGTTGTCATGTTTATCATCACAATAATTATTTGATAAACAAAAAAAGAGCAACTGCATTACATGCTCTATAGCAGATTAGTAGTGCCAGAGATATTTAGGAAATGGGCAAAGTTTCCCTGGCCGAGCCATAACATTGGCATGCATATCGAAATTTCCGCTACATGAAACACAACGGAATGGACCTGAGAAATCACATGTTGTCCCACTGTGCTGCAAGTCGAGATTAGAGCACTCGAGGGCACAAATGGGTTGGTGTCATAGTATGGATGATGGATGATATCTGGACGATACCCTTGATAAACAGAATGGAGGTTATTGCCATCTGGGGGTTCTGTTGGAACCAAAGGTGCAAGGTTCATCAAGGCAAAATTCCAACGTGGACGATTGATGCAGCGTGCCAACAGTTGTGTCCCGGACGTCTGGGTTCTTGAAAAATTTGGGGAACAGAAGTTGGAAAAACAATGAGACCAGGAGAATTTGAGGCCACCTTGTAATTAGCATGGTGTTCGATAAAAGCCCTGCCTACTAGTCTTTAGCGTATGCCATCATCAAATACCCGAAGTTTCAGGAGAGGACATTGGTTGCAACTGTAGAAGAGCAACGAACATGGCCATGCATTTTCTTTCCTATTTGGTCAATTACTCTAATTTAAAAACCTTTGTGGCCTTGAGAATGAGGTTCCAGCTATCATCACTAAAGCTATAATGGGTGATGACACAGACTATATCGTACTAAAGCAAACTTGCCTAAGTCCAGAAACGTGTTTACACGCTGCCACACGGATCTCAAACTTTGTGATCCCACTGATGTTGTCCCACAACTTCTTCTCCATTTAACCCCTCATCTGCTTCTTTCTCCAGCTTTTGGCTCCGTCGCTGCACTTGTAGTAGTAGATTCTAGACTACAAAGAAATGTTTAATACACTGGTAGAAAAAAGGCCTTTAGTCGCGGTTGGCAAAGGCCTTTAGTCGCGGCTGCGCAACCGCGACCAGATAAGCGACTAAAGACCCCCCTTTAGTCGCGGCCTCTTCACGAATCATGACTAAAGGCTTTAGTCCCGGTTCTCGTGGCTAACGGGACTAAAGCCTCCTCCATGAGTTAAATTTTTTACTAATTTTTTTGCGAATTTTTTCATTTTTTTTATTTTCAAATTTCTGAATTATTTTAACCTCTAATCTCTAATCACCACCCTCATCACTGCTCAATTTATCCTCTAATCTCTAATCACCCTCATAATTCCAAATCATCTAACTTCCCGAACGGTCACCCATCCTCCCACTCCCCACTGAGCACGCTTAACTTCCGGTTCTATTCTCCTCGCTTCCAAGTCTGCACTTGTTGTTTTCCGACAATAGTAGGATGTCAATTCTATTAACCCTCGGTATTTAGCTTGAGCATGAAGTGACACATTTCACTGTTTGAGTTTGAAACTATTGTTTTAAAAACAATAATTATTTAGTAACACTAATATTTCGGAATAATTAGTTTGACCATTTTTGACCACAGTTTGACCAGATTTGACCAAAATTTAAAAAACTGAAATAATTATTTAGTAACACTAATATTCTAGAATAATTAGTTTGACCATTGTTTGACCACAGTTTGACCACAATTTGAAATTTTTGAATTGTTTTGCCTCTCGAACTTAAAAGCCCGTATCTTTTTTTTTCTGTTAGGTTTTGGGGATTCTAAAATGTTTAACGGGTTCCCCAGTTAAATTCGGATGTAACTTTTCGAGTAGATGATTTTTCATATAAAAACTTTTTCATCCGAGTTAGTATGCAAAAGTTATGCCCATTTTACTAAATTCTAGAGAGATTTTGCAAATAAAGCCGAAATTCACATTTACAAATTTTCCCAACAACTAGACCACAAATCACATGGAAAACTTATTTTATTTTATTTTTTTGACATTTTCATCATTTTCTTTTATTTTTTGAAAACTGAAAAGGCGATCCACGGGGGTAGAGTTTGAAAATGAGGCCTCAAATCCCTTTAGTCGCGGTTGGCCAGACCAACCGGGACTAAAGGTCTAACCAACCATGACTAAAGGTTCGGGCCTTTAGTCGCGGTTGCCTGACCAACGGGACTAAAGGTCTAACCTTTAATCCCGGTTGGGCCAATCATGATCTAAAGGCCTTCGGTTAGCTGAGGACCTTTAGTCGCGGTTGTCCCGCCAACCGCGACTAAAGCCCCTCACGTGCACCAGCTTGCCACCGAGCGCCTGGCCCAGCCTTTGGTCGCGGTTCACCTCCGAATCATGACTAAAGGTCCCATTAGTCGCGGTTCCTACAGCTTCGCGACTTATGGGGCTGGACGGAAAGCCTCTTTTTCTACTAGTGATATGCATCCAAATATTGTGAGTCGCTCCTCTCTCTATACCAGGTAGTGGTAGGACTTTTGAGCACTTCCAGAGAACCAGCAAATATTTCCCCTTGCTCAAAAGGGAGGCAACAACATCTCTCAAGTTGTAGGGAGAGAGAGAGGGAGAGGGAGAGAGAGTGACTACAACATACAACAAAACTAAAGTTGTTGTTGCCGCGCCTCCCTCACCGCTTCCCTCCTCTCCCTGTCACTCAGCTCGCTCTCCCTCGCCGTGGCTCACACAAGGAAGAAGAAGGAAGGAGGAAGAACACGATGACACGGTGGAGTTTTTCCGGCGCACGAACGCCACTTCCTGAGCACGAACTCAGCTTACACCATGCCCATTACAATGATCACAGCAGCGTACTTATACCGGGCGGCGCCGGGCCACGACCCCCACGCCTCCACCCACCCGCGCTCCTATCGGCCCGCTCTGGGCGTGCCCATGACGCGCTCGCGCGCGCGTGCACCGCGCCGAGCCCGCAACAACCTCGCGCCCCGCTGCATCCGGATCACCTAATGACTTAGCCACGCGCGCCTTGCGGTGTTCACCTGCGTAGACACACCCATGCACCACACGCACACCTACACGCACGCCTACCCCGCGCACCCGGTGCACCCGACGCGATCGGCCCGCGCCCATACACGCGCCGGTCGAGCCTAGTGCACCACCGCGGCTTATTCACCTAACACTCGCGCCCTAAGCCGCGGTTCAGAGTAGCCCGCCGTCCTCGACGTCACCGTCGACCAGCAGTGCGTGCTCCGCCGCCGGCGCCTTCTTCCACTGCGGGCACTCGCGCTTGAAATGCCCGCGCTCGCCGCACTTGTAGCAGCGGCCGCGCCGGTTCCCGCCGAAGCCCGACGCCTCGCTGCGCGCCCCGTCATCGTCGTCCTCTCCGCGCGCACCGCTTCGCGTCGCTTCGCGCGCCCGCCATCGCGCCGCCATGAACATGAGCTGCTCACCATCCGCCCGCTCGCCGCCTGCCTGCCCGCGTCGCCGGAGACGCTCGTCGAACGCCTTCAGGCGTCCGAGCGCGTCCTCGAAGAGCAGCGTGCCCAAGTCGCAGAACTGCTCCATCCCGGCGACCGCCGCGTATAGCCTGTCCGGGACGCAGTCCAGGAGCTTCTTCACCTTCGCCGCCTCGTCGAGCGTCGCTCCGAGCCCGGTGAAGCGTGCCGCCATGCCGAAGATCTTCTCGGCGAACGCGTCCAGCGTCTCGCCGCTCGCCATGCGCAACAGCTCTCATTCCCCGCGCAGCGTGCATAGCCGCGCCGCGCGCACACGATCCGCTCCGACGTACCGCGCCTTCAAGCTGCTCCAGATCTCCGCCGCGGTCTTCTTCGCGGCCACCTGCAGCAGAAGGTCGTCGCCGAGCGCCCGGAGCAGATAAGCCCTCGCCGGCTTATGCTTCTTCGCGATCACCGCCGATGCCGCGTCCTCCGGCGGCACCACCGCCTCCCAGAGCCCTGCGGCGTCCAGGTCGGCCTCCACCTTGATAGCCCAGGTGACGTAGTTGTCCCCGGTGAGCACTGGCGCTGGGTGCGCCACCACGCCGCCCGAACCACCACCATACGGTACACTGGACATCGCCGGCGCGCCTTGAACCGAACCTCGCTCTGATGCCAATTGTTGTTGCCGCACCTCCCTCACCGCTTCCCTCCTCTCCCTGTCACTCAGCTCGCTCTCCCTCGCCGTGGCTCACACAAGGAAGAAGAAGGAAGGAGGAAGAACACGATGACACGGTGGAGTTTTTCCGGCGCACGAACGCCACTTCCTGAGCACGAACTCAGCTTACACCACGCCCATTACAATGATCACAGCAGCGTACTTATACCCGGGCCGGCGTCGGGCCACGACCCGCACGCCTCCACCCACTCCAGCGCCCTATCGGCCCGCTCTGGACGCGCGCGCGACGCGCGCTCCGCGCGCGCGCGCACCGCGCCGAGCCGGAACAACCTCGCGCTCCCGCTGCATCCGGATCACCTAATGACTTAGCCACACACGCGCCCTTGCGGTGTTCACCTGCGTAGACACACCCACGCACCACACGCACACCTACACGCACGCCTACCCCGCGCACCCGGTGCACCCGACGCGATCGGCCCGCGCCCATACACGCGCCGGTCGAGCCCAGTGCACCACCGCGACTTATTCACCTAACAAAAGTCACCAAAAAAAACCAATATCTAGACAGAAATATGTGGAGTCGACACATATAACGACACACATGATAACAAGTTTATTTCATAGGGCTGCGAGCCTGGACTTTCGACACGAGAATTTGCCAGTATCCGAGCGCACCCTCCAAAGCCAAAGACCCAAAGAAAAATGCCCACATCTTCGGTGATACATACACCCCATCATGCAAGATAGCACATCGGGCTATGTCCTTTTCCCCTCTACTTAGGACCACATGCTGCAAAATGCTGCTCCAGCTGGAACAAAGGAAGAAGAACACGTCAATGATTAAGACATATTTGTGATGCATAATGATGCTTAATTCACATGGTTTCACAAATTAGTCATGATGCAATGTGGTTTTTTTGTTCATATTGTGGTATTTGGCAATGCTTAGCTTATGGTGGGAAACAAAGAAACACCACTTCTTAGAGCTATCATGTACATCTACCGCATGTGACGAGGAAATTAAGAACAAAAATATTCAACAGCTAAATTATACTTTCAGAGACCTCGAACTAAGTGCTCCAGAAACAAAATCGTACCTCTCTCTGTAATTTTAAATAACAACAACATGACCATTAATGTAATTTTAATCTTCAGCCAATATCTAATGTATTAGGAATTTAGGATACTACTGAGAAGTTTGTAGTATAATTCAACATAGGGACATAAGGGGCTACCTCTATTATGATCTTGAGCATACTGCGCAAATCACAGAACTGAAACCTGACACGACCTAATGCCTGGAGGTACCTGGAATAATGCAAATATACCGCACTATCAAAATCTTAAGAGATTAAGTGAACTGAGCTGAAATGGTTAAGAAAAACATCTGATTAGGCAAGCAAGCACGGTTTATTCATGTAATAAACCGTGTTCTAACAAGCACGTGTGGTAGCAGATGAAGTGAATAAGCAAGTTAGTTCTTGACGATATTGGATTGTATGAGCTAAATATATTGTCATAAAAGAGAATATTAACCGACAGGTTTACATAAAGATGCGAACAATAACGAGTGAAGAATAATTATTGTGCAACACATATAATTCAGTACTGACTACTGACCCTTCTTTGGTTTTTGCCTCAGGAGTGAAGTGCTGCACGCAGCAGAGGTTCAATCTTTTCGCACCAATACTGATAAATGAAAAAAAGAGCAAGATCAGGAAAAATAGAAATTTATCATACTTATTAAATACCACTGCGGTATGTTGATACACATACGCATATCATTGATGCAGTGGGGAAACAACATTGATGCAGTGGAGAAATCACAAAAGAACATTGGCGTTACATAGAATAGCATATCATTATTACGAGAATGTTTGTCCTTGACAAGCTATATAATTTCCATTGCCAAGAATAGTGGCAATAATGTTACGACAAACACAACTAAACTCAGCTGTTCTACTGGTGCATACGACAGCCGCAAACGGCAGCACGTCAGAACGTCCAATAGAAACATGGACTGACCAGAAAAAACTACCATCAGTGGAATGGCAGATCATTAATCGTAGGCATGCTCACAGGACGACAAATTATTCCTCGTGGAGCCATATATAACATTGCCGTTGGCATGAATACCGGTACTTTCGTTACACGGAATACAACTAAACTTGGAGCTTCAACTTAATTATGGCTACAGGACAGGGCAAACAGCACAAAAGGCATACCCCTGACAAACATATCCGAGTCGCACATTTTTTTCTAAACAAGGTCCATTAGGTCCCAATTCATTAAAAAAAAGTAGAATAGATTTGCCCGGTCAATTAACGAGAACCCGAGCGAAAACCATTACAACATACCCACAGCAAAAGTCACAAAGGGCCGACCTATCACCCGCTAGACCACACACATCGCCGAGGAGAGGACACACGACATCCATGCACTGGAGAAACAAAAATACAATAGAACGGAAAGGGGGCTTGTCGTCATCATCACCTGCTGGAGGTCACCTTGAGCTGCTGCACGAGGCCGTCCACCTTGTCCAAATCCACCTCGGGCTCGTTCCTGCATGCGAATCTCAGAGCAGAGAAGAAACAATAAGATCAGTGTGTAGCCGAGACGAGAATAACAAGACCGGAGGTGAGAGACACTGGCCCAGCAAAGTCACCAAACCGCGTATCTGCACACATGTGCTACAGTACACACGGGTGGCCCGCCCAGTTTTTTTGTGCTAGCTCCGCTAGTGGTGAGAGAGGTGGTGATGAGGGTACGGACAGCAGGCCGGTGATGTCGTTGATGATCCTCTTGGCGTCGTTGAGGAAGCAGTTCATGACCTCAACGACGTAGGCCGGGGTTACGCGGCCCTGCTCCCGCATCCTCTGCAGCTGCAAGAAAGCGTCGTCCACCAGACCCTAGATCAATCACGTACGCCAACGCAAACGTCAGAACAGCAAGACAGCCGGGCCAAAACCGGTCCAAGACGGCGATGCTCACCAATTCCAGCCCACGAGTAGGGGTGTAGATGGGACGTTGATGGGAGGAGGGAGGGAGCCTCACCGTGTTGAACATGGTGGCCATGAGGACGTTGATCTGGGCCCTTATCGCGGCGGCCGCCATGGCTTGCAGGTCCTGGAGGCACGGCGCGCTGAGGAAATCGGAGCTGTGGCGGCGGCGGAGTGGACGAGGAGTGGAGGGGGTGGAATGGGATCCCGTATGTATAAAGCTTGACTCACGAGCTCTCTCGCGGAGGCGTTTTGGCAGCGAATGCTGGATTTAGTGTACTGCCTCGTCGTGGCGCCATTGATACAATGGAAACGGCGTGCGTGAAAAAATATGTCATATTTCAAAATATTTTCCTGTAACTTCATATAAAAAAGTGTTCAACCATTTATAAAAATGTTCATGCACTTGAAAAACTGATCGCTCAATTTAAAAAAAAATCATATAATAAAAACATAAGTTGACATTGAAAAACATGTTCATGTACTTTTTATGAGTTTACTTGTATTTCTAAAAAATGTTCATGTACTTTAAAAAAGAGTTTAAGCTCTGTATGAAAAATTGTTCATGCAATTAAAAAATTTCAGGTGTTAATAAATGTTCATATAATTGCAAAAATTATTTATTTAAAAATCCAGTATTTTATAAAAAAATCCACATTTGTTTTTTTTAAATCCATCAATTTCTTATAATATCAAGGATGAATATTGTTTTAATACATGATGGATAGTTTCAAGATACATGGCAAACAATTTGTAATACATGATGAACATTTTTGAACATGGTCTAATTTGTCTCAGTACGGGATCAACCTTGTTAAAGTCCATGATGGACATTTTTAAAACACTACGAACTTTTTTGATAAAACGAATGATGAACAGTTTCAAGAAACATGGTGAACACATTTAATAAATGATGAACATTCTTAATATTTGATGAATATTTTTAAAACGTATGTGATCATTTTCAAAAAGGGAAAATAAGGCCTGCATTTCACTAAGGTTGTGCCAGTAAAGAAACTAGGCAAATGCCCCTATGCGTCGTCTCGCCTGGAGATGCATTACATGAGCTGCTGCGTTAGTGCTTCCACCTCGTGAAAGTCCACTACGGGCAGCTCCCTGCGAATCCCAGAGCAGACAAGATGAGTCAGTATGCGAGACCAATAACAGAGGGAACGATAGAGGGCGTGGGGACGGCGGCATGAACATCAGGGTGTCGATGTCATCGAGGATCTCGTAGGCATCGTTGATGAAGAGTCGGGCCGTCGACAACGGTGATCTCCTCCCACAGCACCTCGAACGTCTGCTCATCCTCCAGACCCTGCATTGACGTCGACCATGCAAAGGCAATGTGGAAGGCCAAGTCAGTTGTCGAGCTAGCCAAGCCAAAACCCACAACCACACGACTATATGGGAGGGGATGGGAAGCGGACTGGGTCACCTCGGCATACATGTAGGCGATGTGGGCGTTGAGCTGGGCTCTTAGAGCGGCGGACGCCATGGCAGTGGAGTGAACAAGGGCGGGAGGAGGAGTGAAGGTTGTACTCCCTCCGTTTCATTTTACTCCCCATATAAGATTTGGTAAAAGTCAAACTACACAAAGTTTGACCAAATTTATATAAAAAAATATGAACATCTACAATATTAAAACTATATAGTATGAAAATACATTTCGTGGTGCATCTGATAACGTTGATTTCATATGGTCAATGTTTATATTTTTAATATAAAATTAGTCAAACTTTACAAAGCCTGACTTTGACCAAACCTTATATGCAATCTAAAAAGAAACGGAGGGAGTATTGTTGGGATCATGAGGGTCTCTCACGTAGCCGTTTGGCAGTGAGTGCTGTATTGGAACAACTCTAGCCGATCCCCTAGATCATAGAGTAAACGGCCGAGTAAACCTTAGTGAATTATATTTACTCCACTAAGTTTCGGTCATTTCCAGACGATACCTTAAGTTTAGCGGAGTAAAACTTAGGTTTGGTTCATACAATTCGTTGAACATCTACTATGCGCCTCCGTGACAATGGTGACCACACCGGCAAGGCTGGTGAGCAAGTCGGACGTTGCACACCTCGGACATCACACGTCTGCCTGCACTAATCGAGGCTTGCGCTAGTGTGCGCCGTCGTGTTCATGCTCGTGCTCGAGCTGGAGGAGGAGTTTGACCCAATTGAGGTGCTCTTACGTGCATGTTTCAGTCACAGCTGTGGGCACCTTGTTCTTGAGAATGTTGCCATAGGTCTCAGTCACCGCCGTGGGCACCTTGTTATTGAGCACCTTGTTTACGTGCAGATTTCAGTCACCGGCGTTCACACCACAGAAACAGCTCGCCCATGCCGCTGCTCCGGTCGACGAGGAGGATGCAGTCAGTGAGCAGCGCGTAGAGGAACGCTGACCCGGTTGCGAGAATACGGCTACCGAGGCCACGGCTGTACACAGAGACCACATACTTGCACTCCGCATTGACGGCGCTCCAACCAACACTCAGCTGCTGGGTGCCTCGGACGTACGAGTCGCTGCCAGGCCGCACCGCCGCTGGAGCTCGCCGTGGAATTATATGCTTTTCCTCATGTCCAGGAAACCAACCACCAGCACCAAACACTGGGAGAGGAGGCACTTTCTACGGCGAGGATGCCAGTGAGGCCCAAGGTCGCTGCCGTCAACAAGGGAGCTTCACATTTGTCGCTAGCCTGCCACAACGAGGCATTTCCGCGAAGAAATTTTTTACTTGGCCGCCTCCAGGTCTAGTAAATTAAGAATTCGGATAGGCGGTGGAGTGAAAATTGTACTCCTCTAATCGGTTTAGGAGATTGGCTAGGTGCCGATTAGAGTAGTAAAACCGAAATTTACTCCTCTATATAATTTCAGGGGATCGGCTAGAGTTACTCATGCATGGAACTATTGGTCATGTGTCCACGTGTCGACGAAGCGAGCACCGGTTTCTGGTAGACTCGATTGCCGTGCAACAAGATTGTTGTATGGGCTCAGATATGCCCTTGGTTGGGTGTTGTCGCTTGCTCATAGCGCATCAACTACGAGCAACACGGAGACACGGTCCAGCCCATGGAAATGCCGCTCCTGAAATTGGCAGGGCCGTCAATTCTGGAACGAACTACTCAGTCCCCAAGTTTCACTCAAACAAAATTTTCTCTCCTGAAATGGGTCGGGCCGTCCATTCTAAGGATTGTCCGCTATGTGATCACCAGATGTCACCATGCCGACCATCCCCTCTATTTTGCCCCTCCTCAGGCTTGTCCATGGTGTCGTCGTGCTCTTAGCAGGCCACACTAAATATTTCAACCGAAACGAGATGTTTAACATATCCACATATGGTGATTTTCCGCACAATCTTTACACACACCAGCAGCATGACCTGCTTAGAGAGAGACATCACAACATACAACAAAATAGAGTCACAAGCAATCAACCAACTAGGTATAGGGTTTACACATGGCCCGCGGGCATGTGTCACCCCATTCACGACACACAAGTTTATGGACTTGACAAACATACATCGACACATCACAACAAGTTCCATCACAAGGTTTCGTGCGCACCCTCTAGGCTAGACACCATTTCAACACTACCACATCATAGACACATACACCGAATAATGCAAACGATCACATGGGGCCATGCTCTTATTCCCCTTCACTTGCCGCTACTTAGGAGTCCGCAATCTGCTCCTCTAGGTGGATCGAAAGATGAATAATAGGTCAATTTAAAACAAGCACTTTCCCAAAAATTATTACGGTAATTCTATTGCACACAATGGTGCTAAAGTCACATGTTTTCATTAATCAACCATGTTACAAATTGGTTGGATTCTTATTTGGGTATTTGGCGAAGCTTAATTTAAGCTAGGAAACAAACAAGTTCCAACACTTTTTTAGAGCTACCCCATACATCAATCAAATGCGATGACCAAATTGCGACATAAATATTTAACCTAGACTCTTCAGGGTGAAAACCTAGAATTTGGCTTTGTTACTTGGATCCGGTGACGGCAACTGCGTCAATGTCGCTCCCTTCTTGAAGGCATTGCTATTGAAGGACCTCGTCGTTCGTGTGGGGTCATGAGATGATTGGTGCAGATATAGTTATTGAAATAGTTTGTTGATCGCGTACTTGATCACTTTGGATTTTTCTTCCTCGCCTACACATAACTTTGGTCTTATATGACTTTGCCAATTGTCGGTGTTCTTTTTCGTGTGTGCATTGGTGTTGGCTATGTACATCCTATCTATGCAAGGCCGGCTGTGTGCTCATAGTGATTCTATCCTTTTGATGCTCCATTTTGAGCCAATAAAATCCACCCTTTGTCGAAAAATGTTTGCATAGAGTATTTGACCAGCACAAAGATTAGAGAATAATGAATGTGCAACATATATACTGCGGTGTTGAGTACTGGACCTTGTTTGCTTTTTGCCTCGTAGAACGGGCGGAAGTGCACGCAAGCGAGGTTCACTATTCTACCACCAACACTGATACATGTATGCTAGAAAGAGCAAAAACAGGAAGCTAGAATTTCTCAAACTTATTAAACGCTATGTGGTGTAGATACACATAATCATACTTCTGTGTCATAGTAATATTCTCAGTTGCCGATCATTTCCTATCATGGTTATCAGCAGAATAAAATGTTTGATAAACCAAGAAAAAATAGCAATGGCCTTACATGTTGTAGCAGATTAGTAGTGCCAGTGGTATTTACCAAATGGGAAAGTTTCCCTGGCCGAGCGAGAACATTGGCATGAATATCAACATTTGCACTACATGAAACACAACTAAATGGACCTGAGAAATCACATGTTGTCCTACTGTAGCGCAAGACGAGACTAGAGTACCAGAGCTAGAGGGCACAAATGGAAGGGTGTGATCGTATGGATGATGGATGATATATTGACGATGCCCTTGAGGAGCAAAATTTAGGTTATTACCGTCTAGGGGCTACTGTGGAACCAAAGGAACAAGGTTCTTGAAGGGGAAATTCCAATGTGGGCGATTGGTACAGCGTGCGGACTTATGTGCTTGGTGGCTGACTTTTGGAAAATTTGGGGCATAGAACATGGAAAAACAAGGAGACCAGGAGAATCTGAGGCCAACTTCTGATTACCTTGGTGATCGATAAAACCGCTCCCTACTAGTCCTGAGCGTATGCTATCATCAAATACACGAGGATTTAGGAGAGGACATGGGTTGCAACTGTAGAAGAGCGGTGAACGTGGCCCTGCATTCTAATTTAAATACCTTTGTGGCCTAGATAATGAGGTTCCTGCTATCATCATAGAGATATAATGGGTGATGGGACCGACCGTTTCGTACTAAGGCAAACTTAGCTAAGCTCTGAAACGTGATTCATGCTGCCAAACCGATCTCCAATTTCGTTATCCCCTGGATGTTGTCCACGACTTCTTCTTCATTTAACCCCTCCTCTGCTTCTTTATGCAGCTATTGGCTCCGCCGCCGCACTTGTAGCAAGCCACATTGAAGATTTCAGACTGCAACGAGATGTTTAATTACATCCAAATATTGTGAGACGCTCTTTTAGCTAAAGCAGCAAGTAGCCTGATTTCTGAGCACTTCTAGACAACTAGCAATTATTTACCCTTGTTCAAAAGAGAGGCAACAACATCTCTCAAGATGATAGAGAGAGACGGAGAGTAAGATAGAAAGAGGGAGAGAGAGAGCAACATACAACAAAGTAAGTCACCAACAACCAACCAACATCCAGACAGAAACATGTATAGAGTTGACACAATGACACAAATCATAACAAGTTTCTTTCATAGGGCTGCAAGCCTGGACTTCTGAGACGAGAATCTGCTACTATCTGAGCGCACCCTCCAAAGCCAAACACCAAATGAAAACTGCACACATCTTCAGCGATACATACACCCCATCATGCGAGAGATCGCATGGGGCTATGCCCTTTTCCCCTCAATTACTCCTACTTAGGACCACATGCCGCAAAGTGCTGCTCCAGCTGCAGCAAACGAAGAAGAATACGTCAATGATTAAGACATGTTTGTGACGCACAATGATGCTCAATTCACATGGTTTCACAAATTAGTGATGTTGCAAGGTGGTCGCTATCATATTCTGGTACTTGGCGATGCTTAACTTACGGCGGGAAACAAATAAACTCCACTTCTTAGAGCTATCCCGTACATGTATCAACATGCGATGACGAAATTAAGAACAACAATATTCAACAGCCAAAATTGACTTTCAGAGACCTCGAACTAAAGTGCTCGATAAACAAAACAGCACCTCTCTATATAAATTTCAACGACAACAAAGAATACGATTATTGTAAAATCATTTATCCTCAACCAATCAATGTATTATGATGCAAGTTAGAAGTTGGTAGTACAAATACACCAGAGGGACATAAAGGACTACCTCCATTATGATCTTGAACATGCTGCGCAAATCGCAGAACTGAAATCTAACACGACCCAGTGCCGCGAGGTACCTGGAATAATGCAAATATAACACAGTGTCAAAATCCGGAGAGATTAAGTAAACTGAGCTGAAATGGTTAAGAAATTGTAAACATCTGTTTGAAAAAACAAAGTCTAGCCATCTCAGACTTAAGTCACGCTGTAAACATAAGTCTAGAGTTCGCAAGTTACAAGGGAATTATCAAAGTTCCATATTCATGTCATGAACCGAGTTTTAACTATCAGGTGGTTGCAGATGAAGTGAACAAGCATGTTATTTCTTGATGATATCAGATTGTATGAGCTAAATATAGTGCCATAAAAGAAAATATCAACCGACAGGTTTACATTAAAATAACATGAACAATAAAGATGTGAAGAATAATTATTTGCAACGTAGTAGTAAGGTACTGACTACTGACCCTTCTTTGGTTTTTGCCTCAGGACTGAAGTGTTGCACGCAGCAGAGGTTCAATCTCTTAGCACCAACACTGATATATGTCAAAAAGAGCAAGATGAGGAAATTAGAAATTTATCATACTTATTAAACGCCATTGCAGCATATTGATACACATAAGCATACTTGCGATGCCCTAAAAATATCTCAAGGAGTCGTTTCCTATCACGGCTGTCAACACAATAAATGGTTCGATAAACCAGAAAAAATAAGGTTTTACATGCGATAGAGCATAAGTAGTACCGTACTAGAGATATGTACAAAACGAGAAAGTTTCACTTGCTGAGACATAACATTTGCAGGATTGTCGATTGCTCCCATAACAGTTGCTGAGACATAACACAAGTAAATTTGGCTATTCTAGTTACGGCCATACGGCAGCACAAACGACACGAGCCACATGGTCATGACCTACACACTCTGCGCCAACCTATCAAAATATATAGAAACAACATTGATTCAGTGGAGAACCCCGAAAAGGACATTGGCGCATATAATTATTATAAGAAATGCTTGTCATTGACAACCAAGAGCATCACGTTGGTAGGAAAATGGATAATTTTGTTACTGGAAACTCAACTAGGCTCAGGTGTTCTACTTTATGTGCATACGACAACCGCAAACGACACGACATGTCTGAATAGAAACACGGACACACCAGAAAAAACTAGCATTAGCGGAATAGCATATAATTAATAGTAGGAACGCTCGCGAGACAACAATGTATTCCTCATGGAGCCGTGGCATCGCGTTTGGCATCAATACCGTACATTTGTTACACGAAACAAAACTAAATTCAGCACTTGAACTTATGGCTACACGACAGGGCAAACAGCATGAACGGCATACTCCTGACAACGGAAACACATCTGGATCACACAACATGGATGCAGCGAAAAAATAAACATACAATTAAAACTGGGGGAGGGGGGGGGGGATATAGAGGAAAGGGCTTCCACCTGCTGCAGGCCACCTTGAGCTGCTGCACGAGGCCGCCCACCTTGTCGAAGTCCACCTCGGGCTCGTTCCTGCATGCGAATCTCAGAGCAGAGAAGAGACAGGATGAGTCTATATTCGACCGAGATGAGAATAACGAGAGCAGAGGGGAGAGAGGGGGCTGGGATACGGACATCAGGCCGGTGATGTCGTTGATGATCCTCTCGGCTTCGTTGAGGAAGTGGTTCATGACCTCAACGACATGGGCCGGGGTTACGCGGCCCTGCTCCCGCATCCTCTGCAGCTGCAAGAAAGCGTCGTCCACCAGACCCTAGATCCATCACGGATATACGCCAAGGCAAAGGAAAGGTCAGCCAGCAAAAGTTTAGATGGGACGTTGATGGGAGGAGCGAGGGGGCCTCACCGTGTTGAACATGGTGGCGATGAGGACATTGATCTGGGCCCTTATCGCGGCGGCCGCCATGGCTTGCAGGTCCTGGAGGCACGGCGCGCTGGGGAAATCAGAGCTGCGGCGGCGGCGGAGTGGACGAGGAGTGGAGGGGATGGATTGGGAACCCGTATGTATAAAGCTTGACTCACGAGCTCTCTCGCGGAGGCGTTTGGCAGCGGCTGCTGGCTTTAGTGTACTGCCTGGTCGTGGCGCCATTGATAGAATGGAAACGGCGTGCGTACATGCATGCAGATGGAGTGAGGACTGACGAGACGACGACAGGGTAGCTAGCTAGGGTACATCCGGTAAAGAATAAAGTTGTGTGTGGAGTACTCTTCTCTGCTGCCTGCGGTGCCCAATTTTTTTAAGGGAAAACGGCAGGAGCACTTCCTTTTCGTATTAGATTAGACGGAAAAGAGTGCCCGATGCATAGCCGAGCCCGGAACAACCTCGCGCTCCCGCTGCATCCGGATCACCTAATGACTTAGCCACACACGCGCCCTTGCGGTGTTCACCTGCGTAGACACACCCACGCACCACACGCACACCTACACGCACGCCTACCCCGCGCACCCGGTGCACCCGACGCGATCGGCCCGCGCCCATACACGCGCCGGTCGAGCCCAGTGCACCACCGCGACTTATTCACCTAACAAAAGTCACCAAAAAAAACCAATATCTAGACAGAAATATGTGGAGTCGACACATATAACGACACACATGATAACAAGTTTATTTCATAGGGCTGCGAGCCTGGACTTTCGACACGAGAATTTGCCAGTATCCGAGCGCACCCTCCAAAGCCAAAGACCCAAAGAAAAATGCCCACATCTTCGGTGATACATACACCCCATCATGCAAGATAGCACATCGGGCTATGTCCTTTTCCCCTCTACTTAGGACCACATGCTGCAAAATGCTGCTCCAGCTGGAACAAAGGAAGAAGAACACGTCAATGATTAAGACATATTTGTGATGCATAATGATGCTTAATTCACATGGTTTCACAAATTAGTCATGATGCAATGTGGTTTTTTTGTTCATATTGTGGTATTTGGCAATGCTTAGCTTATGGTGGGAAACAAAGAAACACCACTTCTTAGAGCTATCATGTACATCTACCGCATGTGACGAGGAAATTAAGAACAAAAATATTCAACAGCTAAATTATACTTTCAGAGACCTCGAACTAAGTGCTCCAGAAACAAAATCGTACCTCTCTCTGTAATTTTAAATAACAACAACATGACCATTAATGTAATTTTAATCTTCAGCCAATATCTAATGTATTAGGAATTTAGGATACTACTGAGAAGTTTGTAGTATAATTCAACATAGGGACATAAGGGGCTACCTCTATTATGATCTTGAGCATACTGCGCAAATCACAGAACTGAAACCTGACACGACCTAATGCCTGGAGGTACCTGGAATAATGCAAATATACCGCACTATCAAAATCTTAAGAGATTAAGTGAACTGAGCTGAAATGGTTAAGAAAAACATCTGATTAAGCAAGCAAGCACGGTTTATTCATGTAATAAACCGTGTTCTAACAAGCACGATGTGGTAGCAGATGAAGTGAATAAGCAAGTTAGTTCTTGACGATATTGGATTGTATGAGCTAAATATATTGTCATAAAAGAGAATATTAACCGACAGGTTTACATAAAGATGCGAACAATAACGAGTGAAGAATAATTATTGTGCAACACATATAATTCAGTACTGACTACTGACCCTTCTTTGGTTTTTGCCTCAGGAGTGAAGTGCTGCACGCAGCAGAGGTTCAATCTTTTCGCACCAATACTGATAAATGAAAAAAAGAGCAAGATCAGGAAAAATAGAAATTTATCATACTTATTAAATACCACTGCGGTATGTTGATACACATACGCATATCATTGATGCAGTGGGGAAACAACATTGATGCAGTGGAGAAATCACAAAAGAACATTGGCGTTACATAGAATAGCATATCATTATTACGAGAATGTTTGTCCTTGACAAGCTATATAATTTCCATTGCCAAGAATAGTGGCAATAATGTTACGACAAACACAACTAAACTCAGCTGTTCTACTGGTGCATACGACAGCCGCAAACGGCAGCACGTCAGAACGTCCAATAGAAACATGGACTGACCAGAAAAAACTACCATCAGTGGAACGGCAGATCATTAATCGTAGGCATGCTCACAGGACGACAAATTATTCCTCGTGGAGCCATATATAACATTGCCGTTGGCATGAATACCGGTACTTTTGTTACACGGAATACAACTAAACTTGGAGCTTCAACTTAATTATGGCTACAGGACAGGGCAAACAGCACAAAAGGCATACCCCTGACAAACATATCCGAGTCGCACATTTTTTTCTAAACAAGGTCCATTAGGTCCCAATTCATTAAAAAAAAGTAGAATAGATTTGCCCGGTCAATTAACGAGAACCCGAGCGAAAACCATTACAACATACCCACAGCAAAAGTCACAAAGGGCCGACCTATCACCCGCTAGACCACACACATCGCCGAGGAGAGGACACACGACATCCATGCACTGGAGAAACAAAAATACAATAGAACGGAAAGGGGGCTTGTCGTCATCATCACCTGCTGGAGGTCACCTTGAGCTGCTGCACGAGGCCGTCCACCTTGTCCAAATCCACCTCGGGCTCGTTCCTGCATGCGAATCTCAGAGCAGAGAAGAAACAATAAGATCAGTGTGTAGCCGAGACGAGAATAATTGAGCCCAGGGGTGAGAGAGGTGGTGATGATGGTATGGACAGCGGGCCGGTGATTTCGTTGACGATCCTCTTGGCGTCGTTGAGGAAGCGGTTCATGACCTCAACAACGTAGGCCGGGGTTACGCGGCCCTGCTCCCGCATCCTCTGCAGGTGCAAGAAAGCGTCGTCCACCAGACCCTAGATCCATCACGTACGCCAAGGCAAACGTCAGATCAGCCAGCCAGCCGGGCCATAACCGGTCCAAGACGGCGATGCTTAGCAATTCCAGCCCACGAGTAGGCGTGTACATGGGACGTTGATGGGAGGAGAGAGGGGTCCTCACCGTGTTGAACATGGTGGCGATGAGGACATTGATCTGGGCCCTTATCGCGGCGGCCGCCATGGCTTGCAGGTCCTGGAGGCACGGCGCGCTGGGGAAATCAGAGCTGCGGCGGCGGCGGAGTGGACGAGGAGTGGAGGGGATGGATTGGGAACCCGTATGTATAAAGCTTGACTCACGAGCTCTCTCGCGGAGGCGTTTTGGCAGCGGCTGCTGGCTTTAGTGTACTGCCTGGTCGTGGCGCCATTGATAGAATGGAAACGGCGTGCGTACATGCATGCAGATGGAGTGAGGACTGACGAGACGACGACAGGGTAGCTAGCTAGGGTACATCCGGTAAAGAATAAAGTTGTGTGTGGAGTACTCTTCTCTGCTGCCTGCGGTGCCCAATTTTTTTAAGGGAAAACGGCAGGAGCACTTCCTTTTCGTATTAGATTAGACGGAAAAGAGTGCCCGATGCATAGCCCATCCACCAGCTCATCAACGCACCCATGGAATTTGAAGTTTAGAACCAACGTATTTAAAAATTGTCATATAATCAATGTCATATTTCAAAATATTTTGCTGTAACTTCATATAAAGAAGTGTTCAACCATTTATAAAAATGCTCATGCAATTGAAAAACTGATCGCTCAATTTTAAAAAATTTATATAATAAAAACATAAGTTGACATTGAAAAACATGTTCATGTACTTTTTTTTAGTTTACTTGTATTTCTAGAAAATGTTCATGTACTTTAAAAAAGAGTTTATGCTCTGTATGAAAAATTGTTCATTCAATTAAAACATTTCAGGTGTTAATAAATGTTCATATAATTGCAAAATTTATTTATTCAGAAATCCAGTATTTTATAAAAAGTCCACATCTGTTTTTTTAAATCCATCAATTTCTTATAATATCAAGGATCAATATTGTTTTGATACATGATGGATAGTTTCAAGATACATGGCAAACAATTTTAATACATGAGTGAGCCGAACCGCCACATGGAATGTATTGCCGCACCCCCTCCGCTCCTCCTCCACCAGCTGTTCTGCCGGGCTCAAAAACGAACGGGGACGACACTGGGTTTCCGGCACGCACTCGAGCACGACATACACCACGCCATTACCATCGGGATCTATCCGCCGGCCGCTACCCGCGCGCCCAGCACCCGCCCTCGATCGCGCCGCCCACCGGCGCCGCTTGGCCCGCGCGCCGCGACGCCCGCTCGGCCCGCGCAGCGCCAACACCGCCTGCCCGGACACCAACGCAGCTACCGCGCCTCCACGTCACCCGCCCACACGCCACTCGCGTGCACCGTTCACCACCGCATCCCTACCTACGCCCGTCACGTCGCCATGCGCACCATATCGCCTTCAGGCCAAAACCAACTGACAATTGGAGCAACAAAGAAAAATCAATATCGGCTGATCACGGAGTTTCCGACACAAACGACCAACACCCATGCAGTCATCCATACCACCCAATGCCCAATGGCATCGACCTCAACAAACACTCAAGAAACATCGGGCCTGTCTAATACAACTCATGCAAATAGCAACAGGTTTCCTTGAGCAATGAGACTGTCTGACAAGATCTTGCAGCTATAGCTGGAAAAACCAGTCAAATTAAGAATTTCATACGCTAATATAACTTAATTCACTAAACTTAGAGACAACACTCTGTGTATCTGAACACCATGTAATTAAGCAAACTTAACAGAATTAAATTGAGACCAACTATAGAAGTCATTTAGTAATCAAAGAATATAACCAATCTATATGATTATACTCAGCAGACTACTAATCACAATAAATAGCTCTCTAGATAATAGCAACAATACCTGAATAATAATCTAGATATCTAAATGAATTAGATACTAAATTTAAGAATTAAATCAACTAGGGAATGGCAAAACGTCTATTGTACTGTAGCAAGCAGTGATGCAAGAATAAGCATGTTTACAATATTGCATAAGCAAAATAAGATTGTACTAGGATTAGAAATACACGATAGAAGAGAAATTTATGTAACCTTAACAGTTACTGAACACTACCCTTTGTTTTTGCCTGGGAAGCTGAACAGAGATTAACTTTTCAATACTAGATCAAATGAAATAAGCAAGATCAAAAAAGAAATTAAAAATAAATCAACTATGTTGATCATTATACCATTCTTGATTTGGGAAAGCATGTGATGAGTGCAGAAAACAGCATTCATAGAAACATTCTATGACATTCTGACAAATGTCGAATATAATATTCAAGAGAAAATAGAATACACACTATAAATCCACTGCTCAGTAGTGCATACGAAACATATCGACGCAGTGAACACACAGAGGATGCAGAATCACAAAGAACATTCGACTCCAGACGACAATTATTCTCGGAAATATACATTTCTGAAGCTTCGTTAAACACAAATTGGAATATTATGTTCGGGCAAAAGCACAAGGATACTACTAAACTCCGCCACTAATTTCTACAAGCATAAGTCCAAATTCATACATAGAATAATCATCAGCAATCTACATAACCGAAATCCAAGCAACAACAAAGTACCATGGCCATAAACATCCAAACATGACAATGACCAGACAAATCAAAAACTGCATCACAATTAAGACGAAGGAAGCAGCTCCTCACTAGTCATACCTGTCTAGGAACGTCGGCATCGTCTGATTCATTAAGCGAACGAGATAACTGTCGGCAATAACAAAGCACATTGGCCAGAAAGTACAAACAATCAGCACAAGTACATAACGGTACCCGGTTGTAGCAGCCCTAGTGTCGAAGGAGTAAAGGACATGAGTATACCGTGGCAGTGTGAACATACTAAGCTGGCAGGTGGCCTGTCGCATCGCGCTGAAGGTCGCACGACCGATGACCGTGGCATCTGCCAGTCAGAGCAGCTGCCAAACGATCCAGGGTCTCAAAGTGCTCGTAGCAGGGTGAGAAAGCGAAGGAGAGCAGACTCCAGGAAGTCCAGAGGATTGACGAAGGCTCCTAGCGGCGCTCCTTGCGTTGGGGCAGGCGCGGATAGTGGTGAGGAGACGAGTGAGAGGTGGATGCGTTGTGCCTTATGCAGCGCACTGAGCTCACACGCGGGCAGGGTTGGCGGTAGCGATTGCGATGATAGTTGCATAACTGACCGTCACGGCGAAGCGCAAGTCAAAAGTATTCAAAATTCGCGTCACCATTAAAATGCACTAAAAATATGTCTAAGATCATATTAAAAATAAGGAAAGTCATGACTCAGTTAATGTACATTAATTGATTCATGCATTAAAATCATGCGTAAAGTTTTAAAAATATTTACATCAGATTAAAAATCATTTATGTCTTTTGATATCATTAAATTTTAAAAATCATGTTTAAATGCATAATCTGATGAACTTCAGGAATGTAATCATAGGATATTGTAACTGTCATGATACATTAGAACTTTGTGATAAAAGATAACTATTTAAAAATTGGCACTTTAATTATAACATCTTACTATTATAATAATTTTAAAATGGTCTTTCAAGAAATAAGACGATTCCTTAATATTAAAAAATAACAATGATATTGTCTCAATAGACAAACCTAGTTCATGAATCACTTTGATCGAGACAATCTACAAAATCTAACTGATTTGAAAGAGTATCATGAACATGTTCACATTACATGAAATCTCAGGTGTAACCTAGTATCATAGCAAAATATGATTCGATAAAACCATAAAGAACGAAAGGCTGTACGCAGCACACTCGCTGAGTATCTGAGGGCTGGATGGTCCCTGAATCACACCTGGGTGCTCACCTCGAGCAGATGCGTCGAGAACAAGTAGAGAACTTAAAGCATCACGATTATAGGGAGTCACGGTAATCCATATGACATTTGATTAAGAGACACTCGGGCTCGATCGACAAGCAGTTACAAACCGTAACAATCTAGAACTTTATCACTGACATTTGCAAATTGTAATTAAAAGCAGTATTGGTATAGTCTACCCATTGCGTGAGGAGGGTGAATGTATGGGCCCTAGCGAGCCTGATTAGATAATGGGCGTTGAACTGGATTATACCAATCTAACGATAGTGACAGGCCTAAGAGGCTTAGGTACATCGTACTCCTATGGTACAAGGACACCGCAAGATGGAAGTCAGACTACACAGGAGTTCCAGTATCGAGTACCTAGACGTGTAAAACTGGTGTCAGTAAGGGATGCCTCGACGTGATCATACTGTGTCAATGTCAATGACACTGAGTTGCAAGGATAGCCTCACCGAGCTTGCGTGCATAGGACCGTCTCACCACGTGGCTGAGTGCGGGAAGCGAGCTTGCACCCGGCTAGGATGGCGTCGCTGGGAATCTGGCTGCTGGCAGGTCGAGCTGCAGGCGATATTGGAGTGTTGTCATCATCCGCTTGCCCATAAGCCTGCGTGACCACCGCTGGAGTGCCAGTGACAGTTATACTGACCGACCTCAGCAAGAGGCTGTAAGATGCCATCTATCGTGCCGCTGACAAGTTGACCATGAGGTCAGTTTTGCAAGTAGCTAAAATTTCTACTTGTGCTGTCTAGTAAGCTTGACCATTGAAAACTTGTATCATCAAATTAGGAGATTAGGCTAGGTCCGTAGCGAGTGCTCATTAACAATATATCGATCCTGAGATCATGAGAAAACTGGCCTGTGTAAATAGTCGGTACGTAATTGGACCTATTCTAAAGATCCGATTAGTGTTAAAGAGTCAGCTTCTTGGCCTACGAGAACCAGCACGTCACGATGCAATGCCGTTAAATGTTTCGACACCGTCAGGTTCACTCGACAAAATGGATGGCACATACTGGAGGGCTCATAAAGTCAGCTAACAGATGCCAGCTTATTCGCTCCTGGGCAAGGCTTTGCAAGATCATATAATTGTTTTCAAAGTGGATGGGCGTTCCATATTAAGATTTGCTTGCACAGATGACCTGCACATTTAATTTGCTCCTAGTTACGTCACTGATTGTCATCAGGCGCACATTTTAACAGCCGGCAATGTTGTCACAGGTCAGAAAGCCTGTTGAACCTGACTACAGTTAGGAGCATCACTACTAACACGATAACACATCACTCAACTCGTCGATGGCATGTCCATTACCACAGCTGTCATCGCTCAACGTACAGGCCACATCTCCAGTTCAAGATGTTCCCGTCATAAACACCATTTACCCAAACATAAGCACTACAGCGAATCCAGTCATGCAGCCATGTTACTTCTTGCGCTAAAGTGATTTCACAGTGTAAATGTCACTAGGTGAACACACCCAAATTATAGTAATCTCAGAATGGACAAAATCTAAAAAATAAGGGTGGAAGCGAATTTAATACTGGGTACAGCTGGCATGTCACCCTTGAACCAGTATTGAAGCATGACCAAATTGACTCAATATCCATAATTGGTTCGTAAGACCGAACTGCTCTTCACCTCACTATGCTGACTTGCAAGTGTGGGAGCCAGTTTGTTGTCACTGGGCCACTAAGAGTTGATTAGTATTCTAGTTTGGATCTATTGGATTGATGGCTATTTCCACAATCAAGCATACAAGAACTATTCATGGATGTCTAATTCGTTGCTTTCCTGGAAGCACGCGTTCATAAACCAATTTCAAAGGGGTGGGTATCTAAGATTCTAGATAGACACAGCCACTAATTTTGCAAATAAGCTCCATGTGTCGAACTAAATTTAGCTAATAATTGACATCCAGATTTACAATAATATGATCGACATATACAATGCTTCTGGTAGCATGATGCTTAGTGTCATGAATTTCCTAATGGAGTACAAATGCTAATAACATATGCCGACTATACATTTGCAAGCAAGAAGTAACGATACACAATTTTAGGACTGCAATGAGGTGTATACACTGATACAGTTTGGCATTAGTCCATTATCACCTCTAGTGCTCATCAGAAAATCTTGATAGGCCAGTTTACCATATGGATTCAGGACTGCTTGTCACTAATGTTTGGTATATTCAGAGAAAATCTAGAGTAACTAGGGATGTCAAAAACTTGATACGAACATTGCTCCTCAGACATCGTCATCCAACAGATTACATGGCAATGGAAAGTTCTAGTGAGAAGGAAGCTAATTGCTGAATCCAGTTGAACACTTAATTATCCTCAAGTCTCTAATGGACATATGGTATGCGAAAATTTTAACCATGATGTGCTAGCTGTGAATTGGCATTGCATGATGATTACCGGGATCGTCTTCCAACTTGGCATGCCTTCTTGAGATGACTCAATGCAAGGTACCAGACTCTCGGATGTGGGCAAGTGATTGGCTACTTAGCTATCATGAAGATTCTAGTTCTGATGCTGTTAGACACTGACACATATTGTCCTGGCACCACAACAAATGTAATGTATGAAGGAATCGCAAGGGAGTGACACGTTATCGTGTGTGCACTTTGCAAACTCCTAGTACATGAACAATGGTCAAGCTTGAGCATGCACATTCCTTTGTGACTCGATTTACAAGCGCCTCCCTACAGAATGCAATTAGGATTTAACAATGAATCGTTCAACAAACTGCGCCATACTTGCCAGTGCTGAGGCGATACGACGGAGGCAATACAAGAAGGTTCCCAATGCAATAGAGAACAAAGTGAAAGAACTGTGCTCATAGTACCTGGCTGCGAAAGAATCTCTTACTTAGTATGTACTTTCTCCAGCCGATACAACATTACAGCCAAATCTTGACTATAACATGACTACACACTTCAATTGTAGAAGCAAGATTAGTTAACAATATCCTTTAGACCACAGAATTGCTGATACAGTGAGCTAAGACAAATATCCATGACGTGAGACATGCATCCATTTACTGTAGATCGATGGCAACTGCAAATCTGATGTGATGCGAGGTATAGGGAATGGAAGCAAATAAACAGTGTATATCCAGGCATAACAACACGAGGACAGAAACATTTTGAACAATACAGCACAGAAAGTGCTTTGCAAGCTGACTGAAAGCTGATATAACCATAACAAACAAGAACAATACATTTCAATATACCAACATGATCGTGACTATCGCTTATAGCAATTGGCATAGCTAGCACAAAAAGAGTACCATTAGAATGTGAACATAGTGCTAATCAATTTTCAGCTAGTGCTGAGACGCTTATTAACACGACTGCAAGTATTAGCCGGCAATAAATACTTTAAACAGAATTTCAAATGGTAGACATTAATACTATTAAACTATGCTAGAGACCGAAACTTATCTCAACAAATCCAATTCTATCATAGTAACACAAAGTTGTATATACAACATGTTTCTTAACGATGAGCAATGCATTACGATGACAGACAGTGCATATACATTGACAAGATTCGACACTCAAATGCTGAAAATTGCCAATTGCAACCTTTGCTACACACGCCAGCGATGTTCCAGCAATTCAATATAACAGACAATATATTCGAGCGAAATTAAAATACATGAAACATCGATTTAAATCTAGCATAACTAGCAGTCACTAGTACAATGAATTGTTACAACAACTAGCTAAATCATATGTCATGAACAAAGATTTAAAACAACAGTAACGTAGCATTCATAGCATGCAAATGTAATTGCTGACATTTCTACTATTGAGACTCAAGTATGCAAAATTATGTCATTACATGCTAAATTCGCATAATTTACACAAATGAACTAAGCGAACTGACTACCCTCATTGAACTCACATAAAATGAGATTGACCACATGGCAAAACTTAGCGCATAAAGATTTAGTCGAAGACACCTGAGCATCAGTTTAGCAAAATTAGATGAGATATTAACGGCAATAACGGCTGGTCGTATGGCTAATTCTGAGACCTCCTTGAGTGACACTAAGTACATCGTAAACTAGTCTTGAGCGAATGATCATAAAGCTCCAGAGATATTCCCTGAAAGTCATCGCAGCATAACATTTAGTTGTCTATAATCATTGCTCGTCAACAGAAGTAGGCATTGATGTACATTATCGCACAGTGCAGCAAGACTGACACAAGGGGATGTATAAGGAAACGATAACACCATTTGGCTCCATTGACGTAAAATGGCGCAACTATTGATAGAAAAGGTCATCAGAGATGGAGAAGGAATTGGACGGACACTAGTATGGTATTATTATGTACTGGCTGCAATGACAGGCGTTGATACTCTTTGACAGAACTAGCAGCGGATAGCAATAAGTAGTCGCAGCAACAATAGCCCAGACGTGCGTTGCGGAGTTCAGGCACACTCACGATTCAGACACATTAGCTACGCGGGCAGCATGGCAACGCTGAACAGGCAGTATCTCGCGAATCGATTCCATAGGTATAACCAAATAAAGAATGTGATCCCGAATTTAGCAATGCTTACATGCTAGCAGCTTGACGCAATTAGATGCGCAGCTGAAGTATGACCAGAATGGCTGAGGGCCAGGAGAGTACATGGCAGAGATACATTGGGGCTATCTACGACTCTAATTGC
The DNA here is from genome assembly GCA_021437245.1 of Aegilops speltoides. Taxonomy (NCBI): domain Eukaryota; kingdom Viridiplantae; phylum Streptophyta; class Magnoliopsida; order Poales; family Poaceae; genus Aegilops; species Aegilops speltoides. The sequence goes on from JAHHZJ010002027.1 coordinate 99,286, forward strand.
AAGAAAGGACTTCATTTAGCATATTTACAAGCATGCATACGAGTCCAAGCTCAGGTCCATGATTGCCACTAGGACAAGCGTACCGCCAACATCATGCGATACCGAACAAAAAAGTTCACCGTAAAGTAATGGCCGACTTACAGGACAGTCACTTCTGATGTCATAACAATACCATTAGCCATTATCTGCGAAATTGCATAGAATGATACGAACGAAGGGAATAAACTGGCTGGGTACCTAAACTTTGGGACTGATAAACATTGAACTCAGACACCACTTGCGGGACCTGGCTAGATATCCACAATTTAGAATGGTAATGTGAACGAGCTCATGGTGAAATGTGAAAGGCCCAGCTTACTAGTTGAAATAACAGTTGTTATATTGTGCATGACGATCCATTTAAGGAGATAAGCAGGTTTGCTTTACGTAGATTAACAAAAATATATGCTAGCGAACACTACCTGCATGTAAAATGACAAACACAAGCCATTATCGTGCACCTGACAACCGATCCGAACAAAACTCTTCCGATTTGCCACTGGAACTCGCGCATAACGCTAGCCAGTCATCAATTGGATCACACGATTAACAAAAAGACAAAAATAAATTGACAGAAAAAGGGAAGTGATCACTCACACAGCTGAGACCATTGATCACTGGCAAGTCACTCGCTCTTCGAATTAGCAAGAATGAGATAGCAAACACATGTAAGAAAAGAGGCAATCTGAATACCTTCAAGAGATCGGCGAGAATGTACATGCTAAACTAGGCATGCTCAATATGCCAAAAGTCACCAAAAGCAAGAAACGCACAGAAAGTCATTAGAGAACAATAATGAGTATACAGTTACAGTCGTGGTTGCAGAATTCTGGCATGAGTGAGACTTTCGGCACCTATAACTAGCGGCGAAAGAATTTCATTTTAGATCACTCGAATCAACCATTGTGCGAGATGGACAGGGAGCATGATCAACTGCTAAATTGATACAGTTTCCAAGCTATTTCAGTTCAGAAATAGTCTCTATCGTAGAAAACACCATTAAGCATAAAGCAAGGCTGCATAACGCAAACATGACTGCAAACACAGTTACGGAGATCATAAGTGAACATTCGTCAAGGACGTATTCCTTGACTTGACGATGCCTTGCAAAACATGACACGTTCCTATGAATAGACAGGAAAAAGCAGATGAAGCATAGCCGAAACAATTCCGTGCAATTAAGGTATAGACCAACGTTAAAGTCGTTGCGAATACACGACCCTAACAACACAGCACAGAACAAGAAACCGTTATCGTCCGATGCTCGACCTCGAGCCAACATCATCAATGACCAAAAATAATAGTGCAACATACACAGTGAGAATAACTGGCACCGATAACGTCAATACTGCGTGCTCTTCGCAAGCGCCAGATGAAGAGGCTGCAGGCAGCAGAGGATATCTTTACACAGCTGTAGAAAGTAGCAAGTAGCTTGAAATGGTCATATAATCATTTTGCACGTACTTCAGAAATATTTTCCTGTAACTTTGTAAAAATGGTCACATTCTCTAAAAAAGTGTTCAACCAGTTATAAAAATGTTCATGCAATTTAAAAACTGATCGCTCAATTTGAAAATTCTTCATATAACAAAAACAGAAGTCCACATTGAAAAATATGTTCATGTACTTTTTCTGAGTTTAGTTCTACTCCCTCCGTAAACTGATATAAGATCGTTTGGATCACTACTTTAGTGATCTAAATGCTCTTATATTAGTTTACAGAGGGAGTATTTTTAAAAAATGTTCATGTACTTCTAAAAAGAGTTTAAGCACTTTATAAAAAAATGTTCATGCAACTAAACATTTCACGTGTTAAAAAATGTTCATATAACTGTAAAATTTATTTATTTATTTATTTCAAAATCCAGTAATTATAAAAAAAATTCACTTTTTTTGAAAAAATCCAGCAATTTATAAAAATCAAGGATGAACTTTTTTTAATACATGATGGATGGTTTCAAGTTACATGGAAAACAATTTTTAATACATGATGAACATTTTTGAACATGGACTAATTTTTCTTAATATGGGATAAACCTTGTTAAAGTACATGACGGACATTTTTCAAAACACTACACACATTTTTGATAAAACGAATGATGAACAGTTGGTAGATACATTGTGGCCACATTTAACAAATGATGAACATTCTTAATATTTGATGAATATTTTTAAAACATACGTGATCTTTTTCCTAAAGGGGAAATAAGGCCTGCAGTTTACCAAGGTTGTGCCACTAACGCATACAAAGAAACTAGGCAAATGCCCCTATGCATCGTATCACCTGGATGTAAACTACATGAGCTGCTGCGTCCGTGCTTCCACCTCGTGAAAGTCCACTGCGGGCTGCTCCCTGCGAATTCCAGAGCAGAAAAGATGAGTCAGTATGCGAGACCAAGAGCAGGGGGGAAGTTAGAGGGTGTGGGGACGGCGGTACGGACATCAGTGTGTTGATGTCGTCGAGGATCTTGTAGGCTGCGTTGATGAAGAGACGGACTACATCGCCAACGGTGATGTCCTCCCATAGCTCCTCGAACGTCTCGTCCACCACATCCTGGATTGCAACGTCCAAGGCCAAGTCAGCCGTCTTGCTAGCCAAGCCAAAACCCACAACCGCACAACTAGATGGGAGGGGATGGCTAGGGGACTGGGTCACCTCGGCATACATGGAGGCGATTTGGGCGTTGAGCTGTGCCTCGGTGTGGCAGACGCCACGGAGAGGAGAGTCAGTGTATTGAGCTGACACAGAGAGAATTCAGTGGCGGTGTAGTGAACAAGTACGGGAGGAGGAGTGAAGGTTATATTGTTGGGATCACGAGGGTCTCTCACGCAGCCATTTGGCAGTGGGTGATGTATTACAACAACTCTAGCCGATCCCTAAATTATAGAGGAGTAAACGGGCGAGCTCCATTAAGTTTCGGTTGTTTCTAGATGATACCTAAATTTAGTGGAGTAAAACTTACGTTTGGTTCATACACTTCGTCGAACACTACTATGCGCCTCTGTGATGATGGTGACCAGGCCGACAACGATGGCGAGCAAGTCGGACGTCGCACACACTGGACATCACATGCCTGCCTGCACTAATCAAAGCTGGCACTAGTGTCAACCGTCCCCTTCATGCTCGTGCTCGAGCAGGAGGAGGAGTTCGACCCCATCGAGGTGCTCTTACGTGCAGATTTCAGTCACAGCCGTGGGCACCTTGTTCTTCAGCATGTTGCTTTAGGTCTCAGTCACCGCCGTGGGCACCTAAAGCAACATGTCGCTGATACAATCGCAGTTTTGAGATCACGTGTGGCACAAACCACCCCTAGGCGCTCGCTGGGATGCCGCCGGCAACCCCCTTGCCGTTAGATCGGCGGGTGGGAGGCCGGTTTTGGGCGTTGGCCGACGAGGGAGATGAGGGGGAAGGCAAAGAGGATGAGGAACGGGCGCAATCCATGGCGGAGCAACCAAGCTCGCCGGAGTCTGATGGATCTCATTCGACGATGATCTGCGAGCTCTTGAACGAGGGTTATGACGAAGATGATCTGCAGATGCTGGTGGAGAAGCTAGTGCCGTCGTCTGATCCGGCGAGAGACGGACTTGCAGCAGAGGACCACAAGGAATTGATCAGGCGGATTGTGCTGCGTCGCACATCGTCTCGGCCATGGCGAGGCCCCATACCTAAGGTAAGGCTGCCAGCACTTACTTTGGGTGATTTTCTAACCCCTGGTGATTGGTTGCAGGTTCAACGGCGGCGGAAGGGACGGCGGCCGGCGATGTCACCGGAGGCGGAGACGAGTCAGATCTCGATCCGGGAGGCACGGACGGAGCGTTTGAAATTTTTGCTGGGCCACAGTGGGCCGGATTCGGGTGTGGGCCAGGTTGGCTCAGGGCATGCGGCCCCGAGTATCGTTCCTGAGCATGCGGCTCAGTTGGTGATCGACGAGCCTAGCGAGTTGCAGATCGCAGCCCAACCCAACATGGGCATGTCTAGGGTTCGACCGACGAGGGCAAAGCCTGGGTTTTGATCCTGCGGGAACAGACGAGCGCTGCGGGTTCGAGCGAACGCGCCGCCCCTCGATAGAGCCTCCTTTGCGGTGGTTCTGATGGCGGGGAGGGGATCGGAACAGGATGGAGCTTCGGGATCAGGGCTGGGCCGAACTAATACCATCGCTGCTAATGGCGGGCACGGTGGAGTTGCTAGCGGCGGTGATCGCGGCGGAGCGGAGGCTCGTGGAGGACTTGCGGGGAGAGATACTAGAGCTGGGTACGGCCGTGCCGCCGGAGCTGGCGGAGGTGCGCAGTATGGACGCGGCGGGCATGGCAACTTTGTGGCCGGTGATGCTCGCGGAGGGGCGGTCGGAGGTGGTCATCGGGCTCCAGTGCGCCAAGTTGTAGGAGAGGGACGTGGAGTATCGTCCGGCGCTGGTCGTGGCGATGCCGGCGGACATGCTTTTCGCGCCCCGACTGGCAGTTTCGTCCAAGGACCGGCAGGTTCGCAGCAATACGTACCTCGCCGGGGAGGCTTCTTCAGAGGCGGGCGTGGTGGCGCTGGCAGATTTGGCCGGAATGGTCCCCGTGCCCCGCACCGTGATCCACCACCTCGCCGCGATCCCACGCCAACTAATGATCTGGCTGCAACGTCCGCGAAGGACAACGTGCTGCGAATTTGGTAGCTGACACACCGGCTGATAAGAGGCTTCCCGCGGAGGCGACTGCGGTGGTTCGGTAGCTTGCGAACGTGGTTGTTCCGGCGGCACAGACGCCGGTGGAGAATGCGTCGGACAAGGGTGATACTGATAAGATGAACAAAGGTCAGCGTAAGAGGGAAAAGACATATTGTTATCGTTGTGGAGAACCTGGGCACTATGCGGTGGGTTGCACGACGGAGCTTTGTGACATTTGTTTGCGACCGAAACATGATGAAGCTTGTCCTCTTTAGTCAGCTCCTAAGCCGGTGGTGAACTTATATGGTATGTGTGACGAAAAACTTATGTTCTTTGAGACTCCAACTATGAGATCTTGTAGACCACGGTTGGAGAATGCTAGAACTGGCATCATTCGAGTGACTAAGGGCACTCTTTCGGAGGATCAGATTATTTTACAACTCAAGAGATTAGTCTCCAGCTCGTTTCAATGGGTTCTCGTTCGGATTGATGAGATGACGTTTAAGGTTGACTATCCCACGAAATATGATCTTGACAAGATTAATGAGTTTGGCATGTGCAAAGTTCCTGGCAGTGCATGTATTCTAGAGTTTGATGAGTGGAAGCGCAATGATCCGGTGGGAGTGCCGCTTGTTCAGATTTGGGTCAGATTTTTTGGCCTACCCCCAGAACCGCTTAATGACTATTTGGAGACTTGGAGCCTAGGGTCTCTTATTGGAAAGACTCTGGAGGTCGATATGCCTTTTACGCGTATGCATGGCATTGCACGTATGCGGGTGGGAGTTTTGGATGCGAATGCGGTCCCCTGCTTTTTAGGTTGGGTTTATGATGGCATGAGTTATGATCTGAGAGTTGAGATTGAGGGAGTTCCGATGATCCAAGATGTAGACAAAGGCATGAGTACTGATAGTGGGACTGATGGTGGTGACGGCAGGCAGGATGATCTTATGGACCATGACCAGCCTGCAAACAATTCAGTTACTCCCGGAGGGCAGGGTAAGGAGTCCGAGGCCCCTATGGGCAAGGCCTCTGGTTCGGCGCCCGTAGCAGGTCTTCGCCGTGAGGTGCTGGATGCGATAGTGCCACCATCTCGGATTCTCACAACATTGAAGGATGATGACCACACTCCTATGGATGCGAGAGACACGACCCCCGCCCCCATATCTCAGTCCAAGTCAGGACTTCGTTTTGGGTCTTTTCGAGCTGTTTCGGCACCTGGGCGTATGTGGGGAGATCGGATGGAGCGAGATGACCCCGTTGAGCATGTTTTACCTCCGTTATCTCCTGTCCGGTTTTTGTTCGAGGGTGGTGATGCTATGGCAGAACCGATGTCATCTAAGGGAAGCGACTCGAGGCAGGCGGCCCCAGTTCATATTTCTTCGGCGGACGTCACACCTAGGCTTGCTACTCCTTCACCTAAACGTCCGCACGAGGCGGATGTGGTCGTGGAGGGGTATGGGCTTTCTTCTGCTCTAACTCCGATGGAGGATGCGGCTTCTACACAGGTGTCGCAGGAGGCGACGACGGTGGAGGTGCCGGCTTTGGGTACGGGTCCGGAACCGGAGCCGATGGTGGGCTTTCCGGTGCTACCTTCCGCACCTCAGACTGGACGGGGGACGTACTCTTCTATCCCAGAGGTGGTGGCCTTTGGGGGTATTCCAGATCCGGCGTCGGGAGGGAGGCGCTCCAGCCGGCGTATCCAGGAGCAGCCGGATGCGGATGAGTTTCAGCTTGGCCGCGCCATGCGGATGGCCAAAATCCGCGACACGGAGGCTTCTACAGGTTTGTCTTTAAATACCGATATTTCAGTTTTACATTTTTCTGAAGATGATATCTTGTATAGAGCGGATAAATTGGGAATTTGTTTAGGTGCCAACAACCGCGAAGTAGTTACTTCTATCAATGAGCTTCTTGATTTAGAAACTAATAGAGCAATGGCGATGCTTAATAATTTAGCGGCAGTCCAACCAATGCAAGAAAGTGAGATAAATGAGTTGGGTATGTGTGAGTTGGAGGGTTTATGTGAGGATTTAGTTCCTGCAAACCTTCTACATGAGGAGACTTTGGAAGAGGAGGGGCATGCGGCCTCTCTGTCTTCACCTGTAGTTCCTGCAGAGGACATTAGTCATGCGGACTCTTTGATCCTCCCTCAGCCTCCAATGCGTAAACGGCAAAAAAAGGTGTATGGCCTTTCTGCGGCGCGTCGAAGTGCTAGGATTAAGTTTAAGAAGAAATTTCACGATGATTCATGAAAGGCATATTTTGGAATAGCAGAGGTCTAAGGGACTTGGCTAAACGTAGGTTTTTAGCGGATGCATCTCGGGATTACAAACTTGATTTTATTGCGTTGTTAGAGACGGGTAGGGCGAATTTTACTTCCCAGTTTCTTGGAACGATCTCAGGAGGTCTTGATTTTGATTGGCACTGTTTGCCACCTCGGGGACGATCTTCCGGGATCCTCCTAGGTGTCAATTGCGAGTCTCTGGAGGTGCTTGATGTTTTCTGGGGGGAATTTGCGGTTAAGTTCCATGTGCGGTCGAAAGCTGACGGTTTCAGGTGGGCTTTAGTAGCTGTGTATGGAGCGGCACAACCTGAGCTAAAGTCGGACTTCCTCGCAGATTTAGTTAGGATTTGTGGGGATGATACCTTACCTGTTCTTGTTGGTGGCGACTTTAACATCATTAGAAGACAAGAAGAGAAAAATAATGACAATTTTGATGGCAGATGGTCATTCATGTTTAATGCGATTATTGAAAGCCTGGACCTGCGAGAGATTGATCTCACAGGCAGGCAATTTACTTGGGCAAATAATCTTCCAAATCCGACGTATGAAAAACTTGATAGAGTTCTCACAAGTGTTGAATGGGAACAAAAATTCCCTCTTGTGACGGTGCAAGCGTTACAAAGGGGAATATCTGATCATACACCCCTTCTTGTAGACTCGGTGAGGCGGCTCACCAAGGCAATAAGAATGTCTTCTCTTTCCAAACTGCGTGGTTCGAGAGAGAAGATTTCCCTGCGTTGATAGCAAGGGAATGGGCGGCGGAACAAAGGGGAGAGACAAATATTGATCGGTGGCAGAATAAGATTCGACATCTTAGACAGTTCTTGAGAGGATGGGCTAAGAACAATAGCGGGGTTTATAGAAAGGAGAAAGAAAGATTGTTAAAGATCCTCAATGACCTAGACATAAAAGCTGAAAGTACTGCGCTGGATATGGATGAGCGAGTGTCTAAAAGAGAAGCCGAGGTTTTGCTAGCTAAGCTTCTTAGAGAGGAGGAATTGAAATGGGCACGTAGAGCGAAAGTGCGCCAGGTGGTTCAAGGAGATAATAATACTCAATTTTTCCATATGATTGCCAATGGGAAACATAGGAAGAAGAGAATCATTCAACTTGAACAAGATGAGGGTATGATTGTTGGTCACGAAAACCTTAAAATGTATATTACCAACTATTATAAAAAACTGTTTGGGGCCCCAGCTGAGAATTATGTCGCCCTCGATGAGAGCATAGTGGACGACATTCCTCAACTGAAAGATGAAGAGAACGAAGTAATAACTGCACCTTTCTCTGAGAAGGAGGTGTTTGACGCAATATCCCAAATGGAAAATAACAAAGCACCTGGTCCGGATGGATTCCCAGCTGAGTTTTACAAGAAATGTTGGGGTATTATTAAAGGCGATTTGATGCCCATGTTCAATGATCTGTTTAATGGCCACCTTCAACTTTTTAAGCTTAACTTTGGGACTATTACATTGTTACCAAAGAAGGCGGAAGTGATTCGCATTGAGCAATTCAGGCCGATATGTCTACTCAATGTAAGCTTCAAGATTTTCACAAAAGTTGGTACAAACCGTCTGACTCAGATTGCTCATTCGGTGGTACAGCCAACACAGACTGCCTTCATGCCAGATCGACACATCCTCGAGGGAGTGGTCGTTCTTCATGAGACTTTACACGAAATTCACTCGAAGAAGCTCGATGGAGTGGTCTTCAAAGTGGATTTTGAAAAGGCATACGATAAAGTGAAGTGGTCATTCTTACAGCAGGCCTTACGTATGAAAGGATTTGATGAGGCCTGGAGGAAGCAGGTTGAATCATTTGTACAAGGGGTAGTGTAGGCATCAAAGTAAATGACGATATTGGCCAGTATTTCCAGACATTAAAAGGATTGAGACAGGGAGACCCGATGTCGCCAATTCTCTTTAATGTCGTGGTTGACATGTTGGCCGTTCTTGTTAATAGAGCAAAACAGGACGGTCAAGTAGGGGGGCTCATACCACATTTGGTTGAAGGTGGGGTGTCCATTCTTCAATATGCCGACGATACCATCATTTTCATGGAACATGACCTTGTTAAGGCCAGAAACATGAAGTTATTGCTTTGCCTGTTCGAACAACTATCAGGGTTGAAAATTAATTTTAATAAAAGTGAGCTGTTTTGCTTTGGACGCGCCAGAGAAGAACAAGAAACCTACAAGCAGCTATTTGGCTGTGAAATAGGCACACTACCCTTCACGTACCTAGGGATTCCGATTCATCATCGTAAGCTCACAAATAAAGAATGGAAATGTATCGAGGATCGGTTTGAAAAGAGGCTAAGTTGCTGGAAGGGCAAACTTTTGTCTTATGGAGGAAGATTGGTGCTTATTAATTCTGTACTCACAAGTATGCCCATGTTCCTCCTCTCTTTCTTTGAAGTCCCGGTTGGGGTACGGAAAAGATTGGACTTTTATCGATCTAGATTCTTCTGGCAAATTGATGAGAACAATAATAAGTATCGTTTGGCAAAGTGGGATGTAATTTGTAGACCAAAGGACCAGGGAGGCTTGGGAATTGAAAACTTGGAGGTGAAAAATAGGTGCTTACTCAGCAAATGGTTATACCGGTTATGCACAGAAAGTGATGGAGTTTGGGCTCAGTTATTGCGTAACAAATATCTCTATGCCAAAACACTAGCCCAGGTTACGGTAAAAGCGACTGACTCACCATTCTGGAAAGGGATTATGAGGACGAAAGTGGCGTTCTTTAACAGGATCAAATTTATCATCGGGAATGGACGGGATACTCGATTTTGGGAGGATACTTGGTTAGGAGATTCGCCGCTTGCCTTACAGTATCCTTCCCTTTACAACATTGCGCAGCGGAAAGAGGTTTCCGTTGCTACAGTGTTGGGTACTATCCCGCTTAACATACAGTTTAGACGGTCTGTTATTGGCGACCGTTGGACTAGGTGGATACATCTTGTGCGTAGGTTAATGGAGGTTAACCTTTCGGATGTACCAGACACTTTGCAATGGAAGCTTTCCAGCTCAGGGGTCTTCTCGGTTAAATCCATGTACATGGATTTGATTAATACCGGGACTATCCCAAGGTCGGCTCATATTTGGAAAGTTAAGGTGCCCTTGAAGATAAAAGTATTTATGTGGTTTGTGCATAAGGGTGTCATTCTTACTAAAGACAACTTAGTTAAGCGTAAGTGGGAAGGAAGTAAAAGATGTTGCTTTTGTGATCAGGATGAAACAATAGAACATCTATTTATCAAATGTCCACTTGCTAAACTGCTTTGGAGAACTATCCATGTTACATTCAACATAACTCCACCTCGCATGATATCACATTTGTTTGATAACTGGTTGACTGGAGTGGAGCCAAAGTCCGCGGCACATATCCGAGTGGGAACATGTGCATTACTTTGGTCTCTATGGAATTCTCGCAATGACGTTACATTTAACAGACAAACCATTACCAACTTTTTGCAGGTCATCTTCAGAGCGTCTACTTGGATCTGTACGTGGTCATTACTCAGACGTGCGGACCACAGGGAGCATATGGATATTGGGTGCAGCCTATGGGAGATGGTTGCACGGGATACTTACAACCGGTTTGGATGGCGGTCCAATAATAGGATAGACGTTTAGTCTCCTAGTTTTGCTGGCGCCGGTTGTGATTTTTATTTTTGGCCGCTTGTGGCTTTTCTTCGCTTAGTTCGAGCTTTGTTTATTTTTGAGACCTCCGTTTGGAACCTTTGAAACCTTTTGAGATACTTTTTAATAAATGGCTGTGTGCATCAAGAGATGCAGAGGCCGGGGGTATACCTCCTTTTCAAAAAAAGAAAAAAAGAAAAAAAAAACCGCCGTGGGCACCTTGTTCTTGAGCACCTTGTTTACTTGCAGGTTCCAGTCACCACCGTTCACACCACAGAAGAGCTCGCCCATGCCGCTGCTCCGGTCGACGAGTAGGACGCGGTGAGTGCGCAGCGCGTAGACGAACACTGACACGGTGGTGAGAATGCTGCTACCAAGGCCGCGGTTGTAGACAGAGACCACATACTTGCAGTCTGCATTGTCGGCACTCCTACCGGCGCTCAGCTGTGGGGCGGCTCGGACGTACACGTCGCTGCCTGGCCGCACCGCCGCTGGAGCTCACCGTGGAAACATATGCTTTGCCTCATGTCCAGGAACCCACCACCAGCACCAAACACTACGAGAGGAGGCAGTTTTCGTGGCAAGGTCGCCGCCGTCAATAAAGGAGCATCACGTTAGTCATTGGCCGGCCACAAGGAGGCCTTTGCGCGTAGAAAACTTTTACTCTATCACCTCCAGGTCGAGTAAATTAAGAATTCATATAGGTGGAGAAGTAAAAAATTTACTCCTCTAATCGGTTTACAAGATTGGCTAGCTAGGTTCTGGTTAGAGAAGTTAAACCGAAAGTTTACTCTCTATAATTTTAGGTGTGGGGCTGCATGCATCACTCCGATGCAGAGGCCGGGGTAATCTTTCTTTTCTAATTATTTTTTTATAATTTAAGGTGATCGGCTCGAGCAGCTCATGGATGGAGATATCGGTTGTTTGTCCACGTGTCCACGGAAGAGTGCGCCGGTTTCTTGTCGACTCGATAGCCATGCAACAAGATTATCGTATGGGCTCTGCTATGCCCTTAGTTGGGTGTTATCACTTGCTCGTTGCCCATCAACTACGAACAACCCGGAGACACGTTCCATCCCATGGTAATGCTGGTCCTGAAATGGGTAGGGCCATCAATTCTAGAACGGACCACTCGGTCCCTGAGTTTCACTCAAATAAATGTTTCGCTCTTGAAATGGGCCGAGCCGTCCATTCTAAGGGTCTGTGGCTATGTGATCACCTGACGATGTCACCCTGCCGATCATCGCCTCTATTTTGCCCGTCCTCTGGCATGTCCGTGGTGCCATCGTGCTTATAGTAGGCCACACTAAAGATTTCAACCGAAAAGGGATGTTTAACATATCTACATATGGTGATTTTCTGCACTATCTGTACACCAGCCAACAACAAGACTTGCTTAGAGAGAGACATCACAACATACAACAAAATAAAGTCACAAGCAATCAACCAACTAGGTATAGGGTTTACACATGGCCTGCAGACAGGCGGCACTCCAGCCGTGACACACAAGTTTATGGACTTGACAAACATACATCGACACATCACAACAAGTTTCATTCACAGGAGTTCGTAAAAAAAAAGTTTCATTCACAGGGTTTCACGCACAGCCTCTTATGCTAGACACCCTTTGAACAAGGCCACTTTTTCAGAGACACATACACCCCATAATGCAAGGGATCACATGGGGCCATGATCTTTCTCCTTCACTTGCCGCTACTTAGGAGGCCGCTATCTGCTCCTCTAGCTGGATCCGAAGATGAATAATAGGTCAATGATTAAAACAAGTACATTCCCAAAAATTATTACGACAATTCTATTGCACACAATGGCGCTAAAGTCACATGTTTTCACTAATCAGCCATATTACAAATCGGTCTGTTTCTTATTTGGGTATTTGGCGAAGCTTAATTTAAGCTTGGAAACAAACAAGTTCCAATACTATTTTAGAGCTACCCCATACATATATCAAATGCGATGACAAAATTACAAAATAAATATTAAATGGATAACTGAGACTTTTCAAAACCTCAAACTAAGTGCTCCAAAACTAAACGTCAAAAGAATCAGATTAAAGATTTAAGGTTGTTCTTTTACCCCAATCTTCAACAATGTATGGACAATCTATGGATTATGAAACTAGTGAGAAGTTGGTATCAATATCCAACATTAGATACGTCCATTTCGCATCATGTTTTTCTACTGTTATTTATGTTATTTTATTGTATAATAATGGTTTTTGGAGTAATTCTAATGCCTTTTCTCTCATAATATGCAAGATATGCAAGGTATGCACCGATGATTTTTTATAGAACATATAAGGATTATTGGAGCAAATAAGTGCCAGTGGGGGCCCACCAGGTGGACACAACCCACCTGGGCGCTGCGGGAGGCCCAGGCACACCATGGTGGGTGCTGCCCTTCTCGGCCCACCTCCGGTGCCCATCTTCTGGTATATAAGTCATTTTGACCTAGAAAAAATAAGGAGAGGACTTTCGGGATGAAGCCCCGCAGCCTCGAGGCGGAACTTTGGCAGGAGCACTTTTGCCCTCCGGCGGAACGATTCCACCGCGGGAACTTCCCTCTCGGAGGGGGAAATCATCGTCATCATCATCACCAACAACTCTCCCATCTTGAGGAGGGCTATCTTCATCAACATCTTCAACAAGACCAACTCCTGTCAAACCCTAGTTCATCTCTGGTGTTCAATCTTTGTACCAAAACTATAGATTGGTGCTTGTGGGTGACTAGTAGTGTTGATTACATCTTGTAGTTGATCGCTATATGGTTTATTTGGTGGAAGATCATATGTTCAGATCCATTATGCTGTTTAATACCCCTCTGATCTTGAGCATGATTATCATTTGTGAGTAGTTACTTTTGTTCTTGAGGTCACAGGAGAAATCATGTTGCAAGTAATCATGTGAACATGATATGTGTTCGATATTTTTATGATATGTATGTTGTCATTGTCTTAGTGGTGTGATGTGAACGTCCACTACATGACACTTCACTATATTTGGGCCTAAGGGAATGCATTTTGGAGTAGTTATTAGATGGTGGGTTGCGAGAGTGACGGAAGCTTAATGCTATGGTTAGAATTTATTCTTAATACTTTTCTCGTAGTTGCGGAGCGAGAGGGTTAATCATAAGTACGAGGTTTGTTCAAGCAAGAAAAACACCTAAGCACGCGTCCACCCACATATCAAATTATCAAAGTACCGAATACGAATTGAGCCAACATGATGAAAGTGACTAGATGAAATTCCCGTGTAGCCTCAAGAACACTTTGCTTATCATAAGAGACCGTTTTGGCATGTCCTTTGCCTCAAAAGGATTGGGCTACCTTGCTGCATTTTTGTTACTTCTATCGTTACTTGCTCGTTACAAATTATCTTGCTATAAAACTACTCCGCTACTTACAATTTTAGCACTTGCAGACATTACCTTGCTGAAAACCACTTGTCATTTCCTTCTGCTCCTCGTTGGGTTCAACACTCTTACTTATCGAAAAGGCTACAATTGACCCCATATACTTGTGGGTCATCAAGGTGCCACCTGCATCATGATCTACAACTTATTACTGACAATACTGAACTCATTATTCCTAACAACAGTTAGTGACAGCAGGCACCTAAAATAATACAAACATACCACATTGTTAGATTCTGAAGAGGTTAACATAACTAAGTTGAAGTGGTTTAGAAATTGTAGCCCTCTATTTTAAAAATGAAAAAACTCCAGCAATATCAGATTTTACTTGTGCTATGAACCTAAGTCTAGAGCCGACATATTACAAGAGAATCATCAAAGATTAGCATATTCAGATAATCAACCAAGTAATATCAGCAACACAAAGCATGTTACTTCTTAATAATTTTAGATTGGTATGAGCTGAAAATAAGGACATAAAAGACAACTTGAGCTGGCAGGTTTACATAGAGACATTGAAAAACAGTGCTGCGAATGATTATCAATGTAACATGTGTAATAAGGTATTGAGTTCTGACCCATGTTTGTATTTTCTGGCATTGAAATTATGGAAGTTTCTGCAGGCGAGGTTCAACAAAAAGAATGCGGTTCACGAAATTAGAAACTTACCAAACTTATCATAAACTAACAAGTCAACTCAATAATATTCTCAAGGAGCCATTTCCAATCACGATTTTTAACTCAAAAAATTGTTTGATGAAACAGAAAAAAAAAACCATTGCCGTTACATGCAATAGCAGATCAGAATGAGTACCATAAATATTTATAAAACAACAAAGTTTCTCTTGTTGCAAAAATAACACTGTCAAGAATACCGACAATTTCATTACATGAAACACAACCAAATTTTGGTCTTATAATTTTGGCTATACGACAAGTATACACCACGCGCCCAACACATCTGAATATAAACAACATCATTCCAGTAGAGAAACCGAAAATATGGCCATTGGCATTAGGTAGAATAGCAGATGATTACCATTCTTTTGAAACGACAAATTTTTTATTGTCAACCTATAGAATAATGACATTGCCTGAACAGCAGATTCAATAGCACAAGAAGCGTTCTCAAAACAACAAAAGTTGCTCTCGCCAAGCTATACTATTGCCATTGGCAGGAGTACCAACAATTCCGTTACATAAGACGTACGACTAACCTCATGTCTTCTATCTATGGCTATATGATGGGCTCCGCAAATGACACGAACCTCGTGCGGTCGTGCCCCATGAGTTACACACCCTATGCCGACACACCCGAATAAAAACAACATCGATGTCGTGGACAAACTAGAGAAACCACGTTAGTGATAT
This sequence comes from Aegilops speltoides, assembly GCA_021437245.1. Classification (NCBI taxonomy): domain Eukaryota; kingdom Viridiplantae; phylum Streptophyta; class Magnoliopsida; order Poales; family Poaceae; genus Aegilops; species Aegilops speltoides. The sequence goes on from JAHHZJ010002027.1 coordinate 114,704, forward strand.
GCGTATAGTTGCATATCATTAATACCAGGGATGTTCGCAAAAACGAAAACTTTATATGCTCATAATGCCATTGACATTAACTGGGATGCCAGTAACTCCGTTACACGAAACAGGACTAAACTCGATTCTTTGACAGTGCAACTGACAATTTTTTTAATACAATGATTTACACAGTACAAACTGATCTGAATCGAAGCCGCCTGCAAACAAACATACATTTAAAAATAAGCAGGTGGAAAAGAAAAGGTTTATCATCGTCAATTTAGCAGACGGAACAGATTACACGGCCCCTGCGTCGCCTTGGGTAGGCGACACGGGCGGCAGCCCCCAACCGCGCCGCCGTTGGGCCCCCCTTCTCCATCTAATCCCCTCGCCGCCGCCGAAGCCACCACCGGGCGAAGCCCGCGTCGTGGTGGCGGCGGCGGGCCTTCCCGTGGCGCGGCTCTCCACTCCGGGGCCCGCTGGCTGGCGGCCCGCTGGCGGCGGCCATGGCTGGTGGCACGCGGCGCAGCTTGGCGGCGGGCGGCGCCGGCGTGGACAGGTGGGCCACTTCCCTGGCCATGTGGATGGCGGGGAGGTGGTGGGCTTCGGCTGCGGCGGCGGTTCCTCGCTGGATGTTGGTGGCCATGGTGATGTTCGTCCTCGACCCTGATCTACTCCGATCTGCAGCGGATCCGGCCCTTGGTGGCTTCGATCACCGTTCTTGGTTGCTGGCCTTGCAGATCCGGTGGCTGGAAGGGTTCCGGGGGAATCTCTTGGCCGGCGTGGTGGCCACTCCAATGGCAGTGCCTTTGGGTGTTGCTTCCCTCGTTGGAGGCTTCGGAGAGGACCTCCTTCCTTCCACCCCTCCCAGGAGCTCAGGTGAAAACCTCAGAACCCCCTGTTCCAAGCGACGATGACACCATGGTACCGTGCTCCTTCCTGAAGGCGTTGCTCGGGGGCTGCTCAAGTGGCGGTGGAAGTGGCGGTGGTTCGGTGTCGACACATGCATTCTGGTCAGCTTCATCTTGGAGGCTGCAGCGACGTAGGCGACGTTCGTCTGGTGGAGCTACTGCCGATGGTCGAGGCATCGTGGGCAGTCTACGCCATCAGGTTCGGGGTGCTCAGGGGGAAACCCCAGATATGGGTCTTCCGGATCGGATGATGATGGCGTTCTATCGCTTTCCCTTCTGGGGGCATCGTCTTGGAGCAAGTGCTGGCTAGAGGGATGGTGGAGCGGTGTTTCATCTCACACTTTGATGGCGGCGGAGATCGATGGCATGGCGCTGTGGAGACTCGGCGTCCGATGCGCGGAGATGGGCTCGCGCAGGAGGAGGTTGCTGTCTGGCGTCATGGTGACGTCGATGGCTGAGTGGCCAGACAAGGTAGAAGCCTCAATATGATCTGAAGACATGTGGAAGATGGCGGCGACGACACACGAGTGCGTCTGACCGGATTGTGCCCCAGACCCGGTATGTGGCTCGATTGGGGCTTCCGAATGAGTTTCGGCTTCCGGCTTTTGATGTTAGGCTTAGGTGAGTGGTTTGGATAGTGGCTCAGCTAACACCCCTTCATCATTTTGGATTGGAGTAGCGGCATATGTTGCCAAGATGGCGGATTCAGACACATTGTTGTAATACTTTGTAAGGTCCTCGAGAATAATCAATAAAGTGGCCGTATGCATCTCCCAGATGCAGAGGCCGGGGGTCATCCTCCTTTTCTAAAAAGAATCATCACCTGGAGGTGCACTCCATGAGCTGCTGCAGCAGGGCTTCCACCTCATTGAAGTGCACTGCAGGCTGCTCGCTGTGATTTCCAGAGAAGACAACATGAGTCAGTAGTACCCGAGACCGAGAGCACATGGAGGGCGTGGGGAGGTACTGACATCAGGGCGCGGATGTTGCCGAAGATCTGGTAGGCATTGTTGATGAAGAAACGGACGACCTCAGCGGCGGTGCCGTTCTTCCGCAGCTCCTCGAACGCGTCCTTGTCCACCACACCCTGGATCAACATCGAGCACGGGAAGGCCAAGTCAGCCGCCAACCAAGCAAAAAATCCACAACCACACGACTAGAAGGGAGTGGAGGCAGGGAGAGCAGGGGACTCACCTCGGCGTACATGGTGGCAACATGGGTGTGAGCTGCACTCTCAGAGCGGCGGCTACCATGGCAAGGCGAGGAGAGGTCTGGCGATCCGCGGCCCGGGGGACTGAGCGTTGGAGACGGGGGAAATTTGGCTGCGGAGTGAGCGAGGACAGCAGGAGGGAGCGGAGGTTGTATAGCTGGGGTCACGAGGGTCTCTCACACGTAGGAGTTTGGCAGCGAGTGGTGGATTAGCTGTACTGCACCGTCGACGGGGAGCCATTACTAAGCTTGATTGGAGACAGCGCACGCGTGCATCGCATGCATGGAGCCATCGGTTGTGTGTTCACGGAAGTGAGCGTCGGTTTCTGGTCGACTCGAGATGGCCGCCCAACAAGCTTGGTGTATGGGCTCATCCATGTCCTGGGTTGCCTTCTCTCTTCAAACGCACATCCCAAAATGGGCCGTTCCGTACATTGCACAATGAACAACTCAGTCTCCTAGCTTTTTTGTAAAACTTCCTTCATTTATACTCCATCCATTCCACAATGCCGTGCGCCCGCACTTTCCGAGATCTATCTTTGACTGTAAATTTAACCAACGAGACCAACTCCGGCGGGAGCAAAAATTATACCACTGAATTTGTATCGAAATACGAATTCTGTGTAATAATTTTTTTTTCCGGCGCAATCGGTCTCGTTGGTCAAATTTACGGTCAAACTTAGATCTCGGGATGCATAGGCATGATACATTGTGGAACGGAGGGAGTACCAAAGTTAGAGCATCTATGACCAGACTTGGCAAATCCAAATCCAACCCCTCAAATGCCGGTAGACACGCCCAGGTAAGAAAAGGCCACAATATAACCAGCAAACCACAAGCAAGAAAAGTAACAAGGGTCCGGGAAAGGATTAGCACAACTGAATCGGAGATGTGTATGTATCTAGAAGTTCACACTCTTTGGGGAGTGATAATGTCCATTGGAGAGGTGCCGAAGTCAAAGCTCCAAACCGCCACCAAGTGACTCACCCTAATCTCCCTTTGACTCACCCCCAACCGATGAGCCCCAAAGCACTCGGGGTTGATCTTGAAGGCAAAGAAAAAACTATTACATACTTTTGAAAGGCATTGCAAGCAAGGAAGCTTCTTGCCTTAACTAGCACCACCTATAAGTCCCAAATCTCCAAGAGTAGCAAGTGTTGGTGATGAACGAGTTGCGGAATTACAAATTGGTTTGGTGGAAATGTCGATTGTGTGTTCCTCTTTCAATCCCCAAATAATCATGGAGATTGAGTAGAGGGATTGGGAGGAATCAAGATTTTAGGGTATAGGTACGGTGGAGCACCTCAAAGTTAATGGAATGGGGGTTGTATACCCCCTCCTCACTAGGCAGATCAAACCATTGCCACACAAGGGACTACGGGGCCCAGGTTTTAATAGCCCCGGGACCCCGACTCACCTGAGGCAGGCAGACCCGCACATTCCACAATAGGACTTGGGGGAAGAGACCCCAAGGATCGGGGCTAACCAGATGGTTGCATGCCCACTCCAGGCACCCAGAGGTCCAAGACCCCAATGACCTGATGCATGTAGAAGGTTAGCAACACATTGGGCAGGGGACTTTGGGACCTAAGCATCCCAGGGTACGGGGAACTGGAGTGTCCAATAGCAAAACATATGGACTCTACGGGGTAATCCCATGATTCTGGGAGCGGTGGATCCTAACATTTGGGAAAAACTTCCTGGGATTTTACCAAAATGTCGACTTGACACAGTGGCGAGGCTAAGTGTATATGTTTTGCATGATCCCCAACATTCTCAAACACCTCGACCCCTCTTAAAAGTGTTGCTTTCCTACGACTCAAATAATATAGAAAACCTTTGAATCTTCGGATAACTGACACCTTCTCCTTTGTGAAATGAGGGGCTTACCATCTCCAAAGATAGTCACCGAGAGACAAATGTCCCGAGATAAGCTTGATAAACGACATTAATCCTCCCTAACCTATTGGCATCAACACCAAAATAAGATTAGGGATATAATGCACTTTCGGTAGCAACATTTTGCAAGAAGGTAAAAGTGCCACAAACATACATCAAAACAAAAGTCACCGACAAACCAACCAAGTATAGAGTTTATGCATATATAGCCTTCGGGGCATCAACGACACACATGTATATAGAATTGACACAGACAAGACAACAAGTTCTGTTCACAAGGGGTTTGGGAGCCCGGAGTTCCAGAGTAAGAACCATCATGTGATTCCAGACGCCCCGCCTGAAGCACAACACACGTTGAACATTGCCTATATATTGAAAGATACATGTACCCCACTGTGCCAGGGATAACATGGGGCTATGTTTTTTTGATTTCGATCACTAGTAGTACTTAGGGCTCAAGGCATCAATCTGTTCCTCCAGCTACATAAGAACAAGAAGAAGAATGCGTCAATGATTAATACATGTTTGTAATGCACGATAATGCTCAATTCACATGGTTTCACCAGCTATGTTGAAAGGTGGTCAATATCATATTACTACACTTGGCAATAGGTGGGAAACAAAGAAACTCCATTGCTTAGAGCTATCCCATACGTCTACGGACGTGTGATGACAACATTAAGAACAGAAACATTTTACAACCAAATAGGACTTTTAGAGACATCAAATTAAATGCTCCAGTGTGCTCCAGAAACCAAATGGTTCTTTCAGTATAAATTTTTAATACAACAAGAATACGTTCAATGTAATTTTTTGATTATCAATAAACTACGTCAAGTATATTTATTGTGATAGAAGTGAGAAGTTTGGTGTAAAATAGGAAACATAGGGAAATAAGGGACTACCTGCACTATGGTCAGGAACATGTTCCGCACATCATAGAACTCATTCATAACAGGAGCCAATGCCATGAGGTACCTAGGATAAAGCAAATATACAACACTATTAAACTCTAAGCAAACTGGATTAAAAACTGTTCAGAAATTATAAACCTCTATTTTAAGAAAAAAAATCTAGCAATCTCGGACTTAGTCATGCTATAAACGAAGGCCTGGAGCTGAAAAGATACAAGAGAGTAATGAAAGAGGTATATTTAGGAAATGAACCGAGATCTACCACCACGTTGTTGCAGATGAAATGAAGACTAGCTAGCAGGTTAGTTCTGGGAATATTAGATTGGTACAAGCTAAATATAGTGCCATAAAATAGGACAGGTTTACATATAGAATGTGAACAACAAAGAGTGTGGATCATAATTATTGTGCAACATGTATAATAAGATACTGGTTACTAACCCTTCTTTTGTTTTTGCATGATTGAACCGACGGAAGTGCATACATGAGACGCTCACTTTGTTAGCACCAACACTGGTATATGCAAAAAAAGAGCAAGCTCAGGAAATTACAAATTTAGCATACTAATTAGACAATATTGTGCATGTCGATACACATAAGCAACTTGTGTTACTATAATAATACTCTCAAGGAGGCATTCGAACAAATGGTTGTCAACACAATAGATTGTTTGGTAAACCAAAAAAAATGGCATTGGCATTCCATGTGATAGCGAATAAATAGTACCAAAGATATTTACAAAACAACAAGTTTCACTTGCCGAGACTTAACATTGACACAAATATCGTGAATTCCCTTACACGAAACACTACCAAATTTGACTCTTCTAATTATGCCTATACGACAGCACGAACGATACAAGCCACATGCCCATGACGTAACCCTGTGCTAACGTATCCAAATAGAAACAACATTTAATGCAGTGGAGAAACCAATAATTAACATTGGCGGCACGTAGAATAACATATTGTTAATACAAGAAATGTCGGCAGAAAGACAAAGTTTTCCTTGATGGGCTATAGCACTCCTATTGGCAGGAATACCGAAAGTTCCGTTAAGAAAACACAACAAAACTCAGCTCTTCTACTTATGTGCATATGACAGCCCCAAACAACACCAAGACGACTATCTATCAGAAATATGGATAAACCAAAACAACTACCATTGGCATTAGCATTACACAGCAGCAGATCATCAATACCAGGAACGCTAGCAAGATGACAAAGTGTTCCTCGCCGAGCCATAACATTGTTCTTGGCATGAATACCAGCACTTCCGTTACATGAAATACAACTATGGCTACATGGCATCGGAAACAAAACAAACGACATACACTTGAATAAAACATCTGAATCACACGACATGAACAAAACTGATAAACGAAGATACAATTAATTAAGAATGGGGCAGGGGGAGGGTTATGGTTATCACCTGGAGCTACACCCCTTGAGCTGCTGCACGAGGGTGTCGACCCTGTCGAAGTCCAGCACTGGCTGGTCCCTGTGAAACACAGAGCAAAGAACAGATAAGACCAATCAGTACCTGAGACCAGAGCGAGAGATAGAGATAGAGAGTGTGTGTGTGTGTGTAGAGAATAATTATTGTGCAACATAGTACATAATGAGTACTGACCCTTCTTTGGTTTTTGCCTCAGGATGGAAGTACTCCACGCACGAGAGGTTGACTCTCTTAGCACCAACACTGGTATATGCCCAAAAGAGGAAGATCGGAAAATCAGCAATTTATTAAATGCTACTGGGTCATGTTGGTATACATAAGCATATTTGCAATGCCATAATACTATTTTCAAGGGGCCAATTCCCTTCACAGTTGTCAACGCAACAAATTGTTGATAAACCAAAAAAACTAGGACTTGCATGCGATAGCAGATAAGTAGTACCATAGATTTTTAAAAACCGACAAAGTTCCACTTGCTGAGACATAAGATTGGCATGAATATCGATATTTCTCTAACACAAAACACAACTAAATTAGGCTCTTCTAATTATGGCTATACAGTGGCGTGAATGACATGAGCCACGTGCCCCCATAACGTACACACCCTGCACCAATGTATCCGAGTATTCGAATAGAAAGAACATTGATGTAGCGAAGAAACCAGAATAGAACATTGGCGTTACATATAGCATATATCATTAATACAAGAATTGCTTGGAGAATGACAAATGTTTTCCTTGACGAGCTACAACATTGCCATTGGCACGAATACCGAAAATTCTGTTAGTGGAAACACAAATATCCTCAGCTCTTGTAGTTATGTGTATACGACAGCCGCAAATGACACCACACCGACACATCTGAACAGAAACAAGGACAAAACAAAAAACACTACCATGAACGGAATATCATATCATTAATAGCAGGAATGCTCGCGAGATGACAAAGTAATTCCTGTCCGAGCCATAACATTTCCCTTGGAATGAATACCAGTACTTCCGTTACATAAAACACAACTAAACTGGGCACTGCTTCAACTTACGACTACACCACAGCGCAAACACCACAAACGGCATGCCCATCTATGTTGCAGGGATACTGCACATGTGTGCCGAATCGATACAGGATACGCGTCTAGAACGGGGATACACACCCATACGCCGAGGATACACATATCCTGATGTGTCCCTTTTTTGAATTAAGAAAAATAAAAATAAAAATAAAGAGAAAACGGCTGTGATACGAAGGGTATACGGCAGGGATAGTATGGAGCTGTTACCACGATCAAGTACTTGATCCGAAGCACATCGGGAGGCTGACGTGGGCCGCCTGATATCAGTGTCTGGTCGCTGATCGTCAAAACACACCATACGTACAAGTCCTATCGCCATCATCTGTCAGTTGCTGCGATCTGCCGATCTCTCCACGCCGCCGGCAACAACGGCACGATGCAGCATCTCGCCGTAAGTCTCCCTGTCTCCATCCATCTACATGCATCTCCATTTTGAACGCAAGCTCCATTGCTGCTAGGCTAGCTGGCTAAGCCAAGTAGCAGTCTAAAGGAACGCGCATGCATGTTTCATCTAGTGGTGTACAACTTAGTAATCTTGACATCATCTTCTGCTAGACTACTATATCTATTGCTTCGGTGGATTGCTTGTGTCTGATCAAACTATCCATCAAGGGTCAACATGTACTGGATTAATTTTTTTTGCTCAACTGTCCGATGAATTTATATGATCATATATTTTCTTGCTGTTTGTGAATGGCGTCTGGATCGAATACCCAATCTTCTGTTGCTGGGTTTGGATATGGGACTGCCGATGATACATAGGAGAACCACTATTCTAATCCTATGTTTCCCCTGTGGGTTCATGTTACACGATATGGAGGGAATGAAATATTTAACTGCCACTTTAGTGATGGGGATTTCCCCTGTAAGTTATTCAAGAGTGAGAGCATACATCTTTTGAAGATTACAGGTGCTGGTGTGAAGATGATATGCACCAAAATTGCTTATCCTCTTCTTGAGAAACTTCGCAAGGAAGATCGTGAAGCTAGTGCAGCTGTAGCCAATAGTGCACCAAAAAACAAATTAATCTCCCTACCTCCTTATGAAGATCCAAGTTTGCCATCGTCAGCGAAAAAAGAAAGGGAAAGCAGACCAGTATCTTGGATAGTTTTACTACTGAAGAGAGACATATTGTTGATTCCCAGATTGCAAGGATGTTCTATATATACAGGTGGTTTGCATCTTATTAATCTTATACTGTGTTCTATTGTACTAGTGGTGTTCACCTTGCAAGCATGCTGTTTGTGTTGTGCACTTCTATTTTATAGCACTTCCCTTCAATTTTGAAAGAAACCCTGCCTCTTACAGTTATGATTCAAACAAAAATTGGGAGGCTATGTGCCTCCATCATATGATGCATTTTTTCAGATCAATCATATGATGCATTGAGGACCACATTTCTGCAGAAGGAGAAGTTACATGTTGAGAGGAAGTTTGAGCCTATCAAGATGACATGGCTCTTCAAGGGAGTGAATATGCAAGTGATGGATGATCCTCAATGACACCCTATTTTGAACATCGTAGCTATGACATAGGGTGTTCCAATGTTCCTAGAAGCAGTGAATACCGAAAGAGAGGTAAAGCTTATTAGACAACTATTTTTACCTTCTCTTTTGCTTGTTTGTGTTGTACAATGCTCGCTGTTTGTTGCTGACAATTTCTAGTTCTTTATTTTGATTGATGAAAACCAAGGAATACATATTTGATAGGTTGAAGGGAGTAATTGCATAGGTCATATCAAAGAATGTGGTCCCGGTTATCGCCTACAATAAATCAAATTGCAAATATGTTGGCTTGAGGATTGAAACACATTACGAAAATATTTTCTGGACTACATGTCTTGTGCAAACCTTCAAGCTTGTAATGAAGGACATATGTGATCCGAAGAACTTTGTTGGTGAAAATACTGAATTTAAATGGATAAAAGAAGCTGGAGATGGTGCCTTCTATATTAAAAATTGCGTCTTGAATCACAACATGAGGTTGTCCATGTGCAATGTGTTCAGGAAGCACAAATTTCTTGTAATTGCAGAGACAACATTTGCAAGTCTCAATATCATGTTGAAGCGATACATGTTAATCAAGTCATGTCTTGAGAAAGTGGTTATTTCTAATGAGTGGAATAATTATAAAGAGGGTGATTTGGAGAAAGGATCATCCGTGAAAAAAATGATTCTTAATGAGGAGTGGTGCGATAATATAAGTTAATTCTTTCCTTCACTGAACCCATTTGCCTGATGATAACGACAACCGGCACAGATAAATCATTTCTCCATATTATCTACGAGATATGGGACACCATGATAGAGAAGGTGAAAGTTGCAATCTGTCCGGGTGAAAGAAAGGACCACTGGGAAGCATGGTTGTACTTGTTGTAATCTAGTTCTTCCTTTTGAATTTTTTGTTCTTTTTTCTTTCTTTTATTTTTTGCTCAAAGACTTCATTAAAAAAAAAAGAAAAAAAAATCACCATTTCATGATGTTGTTAATAACATTTTGACAGTTCGCTGGACCAAGAGTTACACTTCCCTTCATTGTATGGGACACATTGTGAACCCAAAGTATTACACTTCAAGCTGGATTGATGTTCCTGGTCGTGTCAGCCGCCACAATGACGCTGAAATTACAGAAAACATGAACTAAGCAGTATTTTTAAAATCCAGCTGACATGCGGAAAGTGAAGAAACAATTTGCTGATTTCTCTCTTTTATGAATACCTTTGAAGATCCAGAAGCAATAGATACATATATATATATATATAGAGAGAGCTAATTTTGATCCAAAGCAATGGTGGGTAACTTATGGTGTGCACACTCTGGAGTTAAAAGATTTAGCCTTGAAGCTACTTGGGCAGCCAGCATCATCCTCTTGTTTTGAGAGGAATCGGAGCACATATTCTTTTATCCATAGTACTAAAAGAAATAGGTTGGTTTCTGAACGAGCTCAGGATTTGGTTTTTATGCACAATAACTTAGGTCTACTATCAAGGAAATCCAAATATTATGAGAGTGGGACAAGCAGAATGTGGGATGTTGGTGGAGATGGTGTTGACATACTTTAAGGTGCTGATCTGGCACGTGATGAGCCCCAATTTTTGCAAGAGATGATAGGAGATGAAGCATCTAAAGTTTGAAGCCTTGGCATTCAACTTGGCATTTTATAATATTTTTATTCAAACTTATTATTAATTTAGTTTGTAATGGACCATTGAACCTTTTTCTTCCCGCAAAAAAAAGCATTGAACCTTTTTCTTCATCATCTACACATATACTTGCCTTATACCCGTAAGTCCATTTTTAGAAAATGTTGTACCGGATCCGTATCCCCTTACCATGAAACATAGATACCCATGACAAACACATCCGAATGTCGACATTGATGCAGCGGAGAAACAAACTAGAGTTAAAAAAGGGCGGGGACAAAAGGGAAAGGGGGCTTGTCATCATCATCACCTGCTGCTGCTGCACCCCTCGAGCTGATCCGCGATCCCCTCCACCTTGTCGTAGTCCAGCTGGGGCTGGTTCCTGCAAACATTAGAGCAGAGAAACAGACAAGTTCAGTTTATACCAGAAGAGACGAGAATGACCAGACGAGAGGGAGAGGGGTCCCGACAACAAGACGGCGATTTCGGTGAGGATCTTGTCGGCGTCGTGGAGGTAGCGTTCAATGACCTCGACGACCATGCCCTTGCGTATCTTCTGGTGCCTCCACATCACGTACAGCTGCAAGAAATACTGATCCACCGTACCCTAGATCCACCACGGCAGAGCAAAGATGAGTTAGCCAGCCGGCCAAAACCGATCGAAAACAGTGATGCTCAGCGATTCCAGCCCACAACCACACGGCCGGGGTGTAGATTAGACGTTGATAGGAGGGGAAGGGGCTCACCTCGGCGAACTTGGAGGCGATAAGGGCGTTGATCTCGGCCCTGATCTGGGCGGCCGACATGGCTAGGACCTAGGAGGTCCGGGAGGAGGCAGGGGGGCCGGGGTCGGAAGGCACGGCGCGCTGGGGAATTCGCTGCTGTGGCGTCGGCGGAATGGACGAGGAGTGGAGGGGTGATGGAGCCCCTTGTATTTCTCAGGGTCTTGCGGAGGCGTTTGCCATTGATGAGCTTGGAAACGGGAAACTGCCGCTGGATAGCGATGGCGTCGGGTGAAAGCCTTGACAGCTCGTCCGGGTTCTCAGCCAGTGTGGTCCCACCTCCCAACGTGTGCACCGAAGGGAGCCTCGATCCCGGCGATGATCTGACTATGGGCCGAGCTGTCAATTCTACCAAGGAAAGATGTGTTCGGATTCAGCCCATGCGCCTTGCCAAATATACGGCAAGCCAAAATTATAGTCATCAGACCGACGGATCATGACCTAAACTTTGTCAAATGCACGCTGCAGGCATTTGGAGAGGCGTCTGGCCGGGCTTAGGTAAATTATACAGGAAGTCTTCGGCCATCTTAATCCGTGTTAACGACTGTTGGAACTAACCCTGGACCAGCTCGCCCTCCCTCCCTCTCGCTCGCTCGGTCGCGGACAGAGGTAGAAGATGGAGAGGAGGACACGGATATATATTATCAGGCGACGAACGCCATGCCACATGTACGGCCTTTTCTATCCCCAGCTCAAACTGCTCGGTAACACATCGCGTCTCACAAACTGATTACAGCCGCTTAAGTAGCAGACGCACACACTGCCGGAGGCCACTAAAAGCATCTTCAGCCAAAATGTACAAATTTGGCCCCTCAAACGCCTGCGGACGCGCCCGGTCAGCGTCCGAGCGTGTCCGCTTTGACACCCTATTTTTTTGTTCACGCAGCCATGTCCCTCAACATTTCCTTGTATGTCCGGTCACATGCATGTGCTTTGTGGAGAAAGAGATAGAAAATGAGAAAGTAATAAAGAAACAAAAAGATGCTCTAATGTGCGCTCAATCATATGTGGCAGATTGCAGAACCACTGGCTGGGCACGCCCGGACACTCCTCATACTCATCCCATATATAAGATGAATATGAGAGCTGGCAAACAACCTGGGCATTTAAGGAGTCTTTGAGAGGTTTGGTTGGGTCAACTTTTTGCTATTGCTTCTCTCTCCTATCCGGTTAGTGGTCCCCGTGCCCGCCCGGCCAATTTGAGGAGTCCGGTTGTAGATGCTCTAACCTAAACCATGCGCGCGCGCGCGTGCACACGCACGCCCACCTCCTGGAATAGCTCCTATGGATGACTCGGCCAGCATCCACTACTCAACTGACACAACTACATGCACAAACTAACCTGATGCACGAACACACCCTAAACGCATCCAGGACAAGATTATTACCGAAAAAGGCTTTCGCCCCGCTTTATATTATAAAGCCAACCGCCCAAATCAAGCATCCAACAGGTCCACCATAGTACACACTCACACACACACGGAAGTCCACAGAACATAAAGCAGTCGGAAGGGTCAATGCTGAGGGCACATCACAACAAGCCCTAAACACAAAACACACACGCCACAGAGCCGCCAGGCGATCTAATCAGGCTCACGGGGGGTGGCGGCAGATGGGGAGCCACGCGGAGCGCTATTGAGCGGAGGTCGGAGAGGAGGGTGGTGATGACGTCCCGGTCCTGGGCGCGGCTAAGCGGCCGCCAAAGCTGCAAGTAACCACAAAATTTGAAGATTGCGTCAGTCGCACGTCGGAGGGGCACCTTCTGAATAACCAGCTTATTGCGAATTTTCCAAAGCGTCCAGGCTAGAACCCCAACGCACAGCCATCTAATATGGCGGTAGCGAGTAGGGGAAGCGTTGAGCTCAGCAAGCAAGTCGGGGAAGTTGGTATTGTACCACTGTTCGCCAACTGTTTCACGGAAGCTGGCCCATAGGAACTGGGCAGTGTAGCACGAGAAAAAGATGTGGTTAGCATCCTCTACCGTGCCATAGATGGGGCAAAGCCCATCGCCCGGGCCATTACGCTTGAGGACTTCCACCCCAGAAGGGAGGCGTCCATGGATCCATTGCCACAGGAAAATCTTGATCTTCAGTGGTAGGCGGATGTCCCAGATCAGGCTAAAGGGTTCCGGGGCCGCCGAGGGCGCAAGGGCGGTGTACAGGGACTTCGTGGAGAAACGGCCAGAGGGCTCAAGGCGTCAGGAAAGAGCATCCCGGTCCTCCTCAACGTTCATCGGCATAAGGGTGATGTCTTGGACGAGGGAGTCCCAAGCAACTACCTCGAGGGGGGCCAAAAGGGCGTCGTAAGGCGAGACGCCCTAAGTCAATAAGGGCCATCTCGACAGAGACCTGAGGGTCAGCCGCAATGGCAAATAGTTCTGGAAATCACGCAGCCAGGGGGAGTCCCCCAGCCAACGGTCGAACCAAAACAAGGTCGAGGCCCCGGAGCCAACCGAGATGGATGTGCCGATGCGGAGCACGGGCAGAAGCTGGATCACGGACTGCCAGAACTGGGATCCGCCAGTACATTGGCAAAAGGCAAGAGGTTGGCCACGGAGGTACTTATTACGGATGATGGTGAGCCTGAGGCCTGCCTCCCCATTGGCAATACGCCACAGCCATCGGGTCAGGAGAGCGATGTTCATGCGACGGATGAAAGGATCCCAAGGCCGCCCTGGTCTTTGGGTATGCAGATGTTGGGTCAGCTCTGTTGGGGAATTTAGTAATTTCAAAAAAATCCCTACGCACACGCAAGATCATGGTGATGCATAGCAACAAGAGGGGAGAGTGTTGTCCACGTACCCTCAAAGACCGAAAGCGGAAGCGTTAGCACAACTCGGTTGATGTAGTTGTACGTCTTCACGGCCCGACCGATCAAGCACCGAAAGCACGGTACCTCCGAGTTCTTGCGCACGTTCAGCTCGATGACGTCCCTCGAACTCCAATCCAGCCAAGTGTCGAGGGAGAGTTCTGCCAGCACGACGGCGCGGTGACGATGATGATGTTCTACCAACGCAGGGCTTCGCCTAAACACCGCTACGATATTATCAAGGTGGAATATGGTGGAGGGGGGCACCGCACACGGCTAATAGATCTCAAGGACCAATTGTTATTGTGTCTAGAGGTGCCCCCGTGCCCCCGTATATAAAGAAGCAAGGGGGAGGGGACGGCTGGCCAGGAGGGGGCGCGCCAGGAGGAGTCCTACTCCCACCGGGAGTAGGACTCACTCCTTTCCTTGTCCAAGTAGGAGAGGGGGGAGAAGGGAGAGAGGGGAGGAAGGAAAGGGGGGCGCCCCCCCTCCTTGTCCTATGCGGACTAGAGGGGGAGGGGGGGCGCTGCCTGCCCTGGCCGCTCCTCCTCTTCTCCACTTTGGGCCCATGAGGTGTTGGGGAACGTAGTAATTTTCAAAAAAAATTCCTACGCACATGCAAGGATCATGGTGATGCATAGCAACGAGAGGGGAGAGTGTTGTCCACGTACCCTCGTACCGAAAGCGGAAGCGTTAGAACAACGCGGTTGATGTAGTCGTACGTCTTCACGATCCAACCGATCCAAGTACCGAACGTACGGCACCTCCGAGTTCAGCACACGTTCAGCTCGATGACGATCCCCGGACTCCGATCCAGCAAGGGGTCTGGGATGAGTTCCTTCAGCACGACGGCGTGGTGATGGTGATGATGTTCTACCGACGCAGGGCTTCGCCTAAGCACCGCTACGATATGACCGAGGTGGAATATGGTGGAGGGGGCACCGCACACGCTAAGAAAGCGATCACGAAGATCAACTTGTGTGTCATGGGGTGCCCCTGCCCCGTATATAAAGGAGGGAGGGGGAGGTGCGGTCGGCCCTAGGGGTGCGCCTGGAGGAGTCCTACTCCCACGGGAGTAGGACTCCCCCTTCTTGCCTTGTTGGAGAAGGAAGGGGGAAGGGGGAAAGAGGAAAGGCCCCCCCCTTCCTTGTCCTATTCGGACCAGGGGGAGGGGGCGCACGGCCTGCCCTGGCCGGCCCTCCTCTTCTCCCTTAGAGCCCATGTAGGCCCATTAACCCCCGAGGGCTTCCGGTAACCCCCCGGTACTCCGGTAAAATCCCGATTTCACCCGGAACGATTCCGATATCCAAATATAGGCTTACAATATACCAATCTATATGTCTCGACCATTTTGAGACTCCTTGTCATGTCCGCGATCACATCCGGGACTCCGAACAACCTTCGGTACATCAAAACTTACAAACTCATAATAAAACTGCCATCGAAACGTTAAGCGTGCGGACCCTATGGGTTTGAGAACTATGTAGACATGACCTAGAATTGTTTCCGGTCAATAACCAATAGCGGAATCATCTGTGAAGGTGAGAAAATAACGATACCCGGCGCGAGCTTCAATATTCATTGGACCACATACATCAGTATGTATGATTTCCAATAAATCGGTTGCTCGCTCCATAGTTCCGAGAACGGCGTTTTAGTCATCTTGCCCATGAGGCACGGTTCGCAAGTACCAAGTGATTCATAATCAAGTGATTCGAAGTCCATCGGTATGGAGTTTCTTCATGCGCTTTACACCGATATGACCTAAGCGGCGATTGCCACAAATAAGTTGCACTATCATTATCAACTCTGCATCTTTTGGCTTCAACATTATGAACATGTGTATCACTACTATCAAGATTCAATAAAAATAGACCACTCTTCAAGGGTGCATGACCATCAAAGATATTACTCATATAAATAGAACAACCATTATTCTCTGATTTAAATGAATAACCGTCTCGCATCAAACAAGATCCAGATATAATGTCCATGCTCAACGCTGGCACCAAATAACAATTATTTAGGTCTAAAACTAATCCCGATGGTAGATGTAGAGGTAGCGTGCCGACCGCGATCACATCGACTTTGGAACCATTTCCCACGCGCATCGTCACCTCGTCCTTAGCCAATCTTCACTTAATCCGTAGTCCCTGTTTGAGTTGCAAATATTAGTGTGAGCAGTATCAAATACCAGTGCTCTGCGAGCATTAGTAAGGTACACATCAATAACATGTATATCACATATACCTTTGTTCACTTTGCCATCCTTCTTATCCGCCAAATACTTGGGGCAGTTCCGCTTCCGATGTCGATCGCTTGCGAGTAGAAGCACTCGATCTCAAGCTTAGGTCTAGACTTGGGTTTCTTCTCTTGAGCAACAACTTGTTTGCTGTTCTTCTTGAAGTTCCCTTCTTCTTCCCTTTGCCCTTTTCTTGAAACTGGTGGTCTTATTGACCATCAACACTTGATGCTCCTTCTTGATTTCTACCTCCAGCCTTTAGCATTACGAAGAGATCGGGAATAGTCTTGTCCATCCCTTGCATATTATAGTTCATCACGAAGCTCTTGTAGCTTGGTAGCGATGATTGAAGAATTTCATCAATGACACTATCATCGGAAGATTAACTCCCAGTTGAATCAAGTGATTATTATCCCTAGACATTTTGAGTATGTGTTCACCGACGAACTATTCTCCTCCATCTTACAACTATAGAACTTATTGGAGACTTCATATCTCTCAATCCGGGCATTTGCTTGAAATATTAACTTCAACTCCTGGAACATCTCATATGCTCCATGACGTTCAAAACATCGTTGAAGAGCCGGTTACAAGACGTAAAGCATGGCACACTGAACTATCGAGTAGTCATCAGCTTTGCTCTGCCAGACGTTATTAACGTCGTCAGTTGCATCTGCAGCAGGCCTGGCATCCAGCGGTGCTTCCAAGACGTAATTCTTCTGTGCAACAATGAGGATAATCCTCAGGTTACGGACCCAGTCCGTGTAATTGCTACCATCATCTTTCAACTTAGCTTTCTCAAGGAACGCATTAAAATTCAACGGAACAATAGCACAAGTCATCTATCTACAACCAACATAGACAAGCAAAATACTATCAGGTACTAAGTTCATGATAAATTTATGTTCAATTAATCATATTACTTAAGAACTCCCACTTAGACAGATATCTCTCTAGTCATCTAAGTGATTACGTGATCCAAATCAACTAAACCATGTCCGATCATCAAGTGAGATGGAGTAGTTTCAATGGTGAACATCACTATGTTGATCATATCTACTATATGATTCACATTCGACCTTTCGGTCTCCATGTTCCGAGGCCATATCTGTATATGCTAGGCTCGTCAAGTTTAACCTGAGTATTCCGCGTGTGCAACTATTTTGCACCCGTTGTATTTGAACGTAGATCCTATCACACCCGATCATCACGTGGTGTCTCAGCACGAAGAACTTTCGCAACGGTGCATACTCAGGGAGAACATCTCTTGATAATTTAGTGAGAGATCATCTTAAAATGCAACCGTCAATCAAAGCAAGATAAGATGCATAAAGGATAAACATCACATGCAATCAATATAAGTGATATGATATTTCCATCATCATCTTGTGCTTGTGATCTCCATCTCCGAAGCACTGTCGTGATCACCATCGTCACCGGCGCGACACCTTGATCTCCATCGTAGCGTCGTTGTCGTTTACACCATCTATTGCTTCTACGACTATCGCTACCGCTTAGTGATAAAGTAAAGCAATTACAAGGCATTTGCATTTCATACAATTAAGCGACAACCATATGGCTCCTGGCAGTTGCCGATAACTTCTGTTACAAAACATGATCATCTCATACAATAAAATATAGCATCACGTCTTGACCATATCATATCACAACATGCCCTGCAAAAACAAGTTAGACGTCCTCTACTTTGTTGTTGCAAATTTTACGTGGCTGCTACGGGCTGAGCAAGAACCGTTCTTACGTACGCATCAAAACCACAGCGATAGTTCGTCAAGTTAGTGTTGTTTTAACCTTCGCAAGGACCGGGCGTAGCCACACTCGTTTCAACTAAAGAGAGAGAGACAGACCCCCGCCAGTCACCTTTAAGCACGAGTGCTCGTAACGGTGAAACCAGTCTCGCGTAAGCGTACACGTAATGTCGGTCCGGGCCGCTTCATCTCCCAATACCGCTGAACCAAAGTATGACATGCTGGTAAACAGTATGACTTGTATCGCCCACAACTCACTTGTGGTCTACTCGTGCATATGACATCTACGCATAAAACCAGGCTCGGATGCCACTGTTGGGGAACGTAGTAATTTCAAAAAAAAAATCCTACGCACACGCAAGGATGATGGTGATGCATAGCAATGAGAGGGGAGAGTGTTGTCCACGTACCCTCGTAGACCGAAAGCGGAAGCGTTAGAACAACGCGGTTGATGTAGTCGTACGTCTTCACGATCCAACCGATCCAAGTACCGAACGTACGGCACCTCCGAGTTTAGCACACGTTCAGCTCGATGACGATCCCCGGACTCCGATCCATCAGGGTGTCGGGGATGAGTTTCGTCAGCACGACGGCGTGCTGATGGTGATGATGTTCTACTGAGGCAGGACTTCACCTAAGCACCGCTACGATATGACCGAGGTGGAATATGGTGGAGGAGGGCACCGCACACGGCTAAGGAACGATCACGAAGATCAACTTGTGAGTCATGGGGTTCCCCCTGACCCCGTATATAAAGGAGGGAGGGGGGAGGTGCGGCCGGCCCCTAGGGGTGCGCCTGAAGGAGTCCTACTCCCACCGGGAGTAGGAGTCCCCCTTCTTGCCTTGTTGGAGAAGGAAGGGGGAAGGGGGAAAGAGGAAAGGGGGCGCCGCCCCCCCCCCTTCCTTGTCCTATTCGGACTAGGGAGGGAGGGGGCGCGTGGCCAGCCCTGGCCGGCCATCCTCTTCTCCATTAGGGCCCATGTAGGCCCATTAACCCCCCGGGGGGGGGGGGGGTCCAGTAACCCCCCGGTACTCCGGTAAAATCCTGATTTCACCCGGAACGATTCCGATATCCAAATATAGGCTTCCAATATATCAATCTTTATGTTTCGACCATTTCGAGACTCCTCGTCAAGTCCGCGATCACATCCGGGACTCTGAACAACCTTCGGTACATCAAATAAACTCATAATAAAACTGTCATCGAAAAGTTAAGCGTGCGGACCCTACGGGTTCGAGAACTATGTAGACATGACCTAGAACTGTTTCCGGTCAATAACCAATAGCAGAACCTGGATGCTCATATTGGCTCATACATATTCTACAAAGATCTTTATCGGTCAAACTGCATAACAAGATACGTTGTTCCCTTTGTCATCGGTATGTTACTTGCCCGAGATTCGATCATCGGTATCCAATACCTAGTTCAATCTCGTTACCGGCAAGTCTCTTTACTCGTTACATAATGCATCATCCCATAACCAACTCATTGGTCACATTGCTTGCAAGGCTTATAGTGATGTGCATTACCGAGAGGGCGCAGAGATACCTCTCCGACAATCGGAGTGACAAAACCTAATCTCGAAATATGCCAACTCAACATGTACCATTGGGGACAACTATAAAGATCCTTTATAATCACCCAGTTATGTTGTGACGTTTGGTAGCACACAAAGTGTTCCTCCAGTAAACGGGAGTTGCATCATCTCATAGTTGTAGGAACTTTGTATAAGTCATGAAGAAAGCAATAGCAACATACTAAACGATCAAGTTCTAAGCTAACGGAATGGGTCAGCTCAATCACATCATTCTCCTAATGATGTGATCCCGTTAATCAAATGACAACACATGCCTATGGTTAGGAAACATAACCATCTTTGATTAATGAGCTAGTCAAGTAGAGGCAAACTAGTGACATTAAGTTTGTCTATGTATTCACACATGTATCATGTTTCCGGTTAATACAATTCTAGCATGAATAATAAACATTTATCATGATATGAGGAAATAAATAATAACTTTATTTTATGCCTCTAGGGCATATTTCCTTCATGAGGCCCATTAACCCCCCGGGGGGTTCCGGTAACCTCCCGGTACTCCGGTATATATCCGATAACCTCCGGAACCATTCCGGTGTCCGAATATAGTCGTCCAATATATCAATCTTCATGTCTCGACCATTTCGAGACTCCTCGTCATGTCCGTGATCACATCTAGGACTCTGAACTATCTTCGATACATCATAACACATAAACTCATAATATAACTATCATCTAACTTTAAGCGTGCGGACCCTACGGGTTTGAGAAATATGTAGACATGACCGAGACACGTCTCCGGTCAATAACCAATAGCGGAACCTGGATGCTCATATTGGCTCCTACATATTCTACGAAGATCTTTATCGATCAAACCGCATAACAACATACGTTGTTCCCTTTGTCATCGGTATGTTACTTGCCCAAGATTCGATCGTCGGTATCTCAATACCTAGTTCATTCTCGTTACCAGAAAGTCACTTTACTCGTTATGTAATGCATCATTCCGTAACTAACTCATTAGCTACATTGCTTGCAAGGCTTATAGTGATGTGCATTACCGAGAGGGCCTAGAGATACCTCTCCGACAATTGGAGTGACAAAACCTAATCTCGAAATATGCCAACTCAACATGTACCTTTGGAGACACATGTAGAGCTCCTTCATAATCACCCAGTTACATTGTGACGTTTGGTAGCACACAAAGTGTTCCTCCGGTAAATGGGAGTTGCATAATCTCATAGTCATAGGAACATGTATTAGTCATGAAGAAAGCAATAGCAACATATTAAACGATCAAGTGCTAAGCTAACAGAATGGGTCAAGTCAACCACATCATTCTCCTAATTATGTGATCCCGTTAATCAAATGACAACTCATGTCTATGGCTAGGAAACTTAAGCATCTTTGATTCAGCGAGCTAGTCAAGTAGAGGCATACTAGTGACACTATGTTTGTCTATGTATTCACACATGTATTATGTTTCTGGTTAATACAATTCTAGCATGAATAATAAACATTTATCATGAAATAAGTAAATAAATAATAACTTTATTATTGCCTCTAGGGCATATTTTGTCTAGGGCTTATTTAATTCTACTTATGTTCCTATGATTGATCTCGTGGTCCCTTTGTCCGGCGTATGCATGTTGAACGCCCCCATTTAGGTTGCTTGGCCGTGTTAGCCAAGTTGTTGTTTGTCAGCATTCTTTCATTCAGTGTGCTTGTGCTTGTGCTCCGCCAATTATCAGGTACACCTCACCTCACCTTGTGTGGGTCACTTGTTAGTAGTGGATAGGATCATGCTAGGAATTGAGCTGTCGTGTTCAACTTCCTGTAGCTTGTTGTCATCTGAGCTCACCAACCTAGCTTGCATCTGCAGTAATTGTCAAGACCTCGTGTTGCATTTCTAGCTTCTGAACCTCATGTTGTGCTATTGGTTGGTTGCTTGCAGGGGCGCCAGGGAGACAACGCCGTGCAGCCTAATCTACAGCTCGGAGACGATGAGCACCCCAGGCTGGGCGACCAGAGCCAGGAACCATTCCCGACGCAGCTCTCTCGAGATGGACGAGTTCTTCGCCACCGCCGCCGAGCAACAGCAACACCAGAGCTTCAGGGAGAAGTAAGAAGAACTCTTCTTCCTTCTCTTCTTCACCTGAACTATACATACTGTAAAAAGAAACTTGCTAACACTAGACTATTTTGTTGTACTAATCAGGTATAACTTCTGCTCCGGGGATGGTACGAGTGGACGGTGCTAGACTGCTAGGGCTCTCTCAAGATTGATCTCTGTAACTGTTCCGTTGTAATGCTAGACTGTTCTGTTGTACTAGAGTATTCTGTTGTAATGACCAGCCAGCCCCAAATGACCAGCCACCATCAGCAGCAGCAGCAGCAACATATCATGTCATGCGCGCCATGCAAATGCAGTCAGTCAGTAGTAGCTCAGCCAGCCAGCCAGCCTCTCGAGTCAGTATTGCTGGAATGAATGGTTGTGATATAATAACATTGCACGTTGCTTTGAAAATATATATGGCATAATAACTTTTTCTGGATTGGATCAATTTTTTTGGAACTGGGATAGACCCAAGTTATATTGGACAATTATTTTTGAGGAAAAACATGAGAGGCCCAGCAAAGAAATGGCCCAGAAAAATACATGATCAAAGAGAAAACCTGCTGTTAAAAGGGCCACACAAAGAAATTAATAAGGCTGAATTGTTGGGCCAGACCCATGTAGCTAATAAAAGCACAGGAAAAAAATACATTAAAAATGCCGAATTGTTGGGCTAGGCCCATGTAGAAAATCGAATTGGACCGGGCCGATTCTTGTGCCACATCAGATTGCCACGTCAGATGCCTACGTGGCCTGGGAAGGCTGCTAGTGACCAAAACAATACAGTAGGCATATTTTGGTCATAAACATCTACGACCATTCCAGAAGAAAGGTCAAAAATATCAGTTTACGACGGTCAGCTTTTGACCTTCTGGTTTTGGTCACAAAAAGGTCGCAAATGGAAAACTATGACCATTCAGTGACCAATATTGGTGGTCACATGTTGACATATTTCTTGTAGTGGTCAGCCCGCACCGGAGAGCAGCCAACCGCGCGGACCGGCGAGCACCGACCGGAGCGGGCTGCTGGCGCCATGAGTCCATGGCGGCGATCGACAGGCATCACGGGGCGGCGGCAGGAATCACGCGAAGGGGCGGCGGGCTTGGCGGAGGGGAACGACAGGCGTCGCGGTCGTCACGGTTGGCCGGTGGCGGCGGAGGTCGACCACGCGCCGCTGGCCCTCTGGTGAGGCGCGACCAAATGGTCGAGGGTCCTCAAGGGGCCACTTGGGGCACCCCGAGCCGTCGCCCCAGGTGCGGGTCATGGGGAGGGGCGGTGGCATCGCAGGGGGGAGGGGGAACGGGTGGCGGAAGGAACGGGAGGAGGAGGGAGCAGGAGCGGCCGACAGGGGTTGGGGCGGGAGGGAACGGTGGCTGGAGGGGAAACCCTCTCGGGAGCCAAATCCCACCCCAAGCGGGGGGAAACTGGGCCGAGGCCGCAGGGCAGCCGCCAGGAGGCTGGGCCAGCCCACACATCCCAGGCCGCGCAGATGGGCCATCCACCTTGGGGTGGGAAGCAGGCCCAATAGGCGCCCGGGGCCGATAGAGCCTGGCCAAGCCCAGGGGCAGGATCCCCTCCACCGGCTAGGGTTCCTCCAGCCGCCTCTGGAGAGGCGGGCGCGGCGGACGACCGGCACGGCGAGCGAGGAGCGGCGAGGCGGCGGGGAAAGGAGTGCAGCAGTACCGGGATGAGCCGAAGAATGCAATGAATGGACGAAAGGGGGCATGCTGGGAGAGCAGAGGGACGCCGACGACTGACGGTGGCGGCGGGACGGCCGGACGAGCCAGGGCGGGCCAACCGAAGCACCTCCAGGACGCCTGGGCAGGGCCGAGTTTCGCTCGGCGGCACACCAGCCGGTGGAGCACCGGCGGCGGCGGCCAACCCCTACCCCGAAGACCGCGCCTTTCCCCCCAGTCACCGGTGAGGAGGCCGATCTTGCGCCCGGCAGCCGAACTCCCACCCGGGAGTAAGGCCGCCCGGCGGAGCGGGCGGTGGGCCAGCCGGGCGGGCGGGGGACGCGATTTACGGCACTCCACCGGCCGGCCCGGCGCGGTCGGCAACCTCGCCAAGTCCGCCCAGACCACCCGGCCGGGGGGTCCAAGGGACGGGAGGGAAGGGGCTGGCGGGGAGGAGGGGGTGCGAGGGCGACGGAGGCCACGGCGGAGAGGGCGGCCGGCGGCGAGGGAAGCACGGCGGGCGAATCGCCCCGCGGGGCGACAAGGACGCCCGAGTCGCCCAAGCATGCCATCACTGATCTCTGGTTGTGGACAAGATTATTCCCAACAATCTCCACATAATCTCAGCTTGCGGTTGTTGGAATTGTTGCAGCTCCGGTCCTTTTCATCGTCGGAGTTGTTGCAGCTCCCGTCGTTTTCGTCACCATGGCCGCCGCTAGGGCGTGCTTGAAGCGAACACCGCTACATGCCTCATCTCCGCGCGATCAAGGCCATCTTTCTTCTTCGTCTCCGGCGACACAATGTCGTCTTTCTCGTCTCCGGTGACACACACCACTTTTCGTGTTTCTTACCAATTGTTGGAACCGAGGATTGACGAACGATCACAAGAGTACGAGGAGACGATTGTACCAGGCGAACAAACACCCGCGGCGATGGTCGACTCCCCTGGCGACGAACACCGGAGATTTTCCCTCTTGTTCCGGCGACATAAACCAATCATCTCCGCCGACACACGCCGTTGATCGCTTCACACCCGGTCACGGAGCTAGACCTGGTTTTGGTAATACCCATTAACCAAGAGAAGAGAAAAAATGGTGTTGGCTTACACCTATATATTTTGCACATACTGAGTGGTTAGTTGCTAAGATGTGTTCGAAATCACATTTTGTACTTTCTTCATGGTTTTCTTATTGTGATGCTTGCAATGTAATTGTAACTTAGGGTTATCATTTATGAAAGTTCTGCAGGGATCTTCAAAAGTGCCTTATTTCCCTTCCAATGCCAAGTTGCTGATGTCTGTAGAGTCGTCTCTACTGTCACAGTCTTTCCTTCAACTGAGTATTTCTTTTCTTAAACAATACTTTACTGTACTTATGTAGAATCAAAAATTCCAGAAGTGGAGAGCTGACTATTTGAAACAGTCAGCTATATACTTCATTTTACAAGAGTTTAAGAAAAATCAGTTTGTAGTTCTTCTGTGTTTTTTCACTTCTGATCGATATAAGTTTTACTACAGGAATCTGGTTTTGTGCCAACCCACGGATCGCCGGCTTCATGATGCCTGCATGTAGCCCGGCAAAACTATCACCTCTACTTTGCCCCTCCTCATGTTGCCGCCCACGATACTCTTATAAGCAATTCACACTGAAGATTGCAGACCGAAAAGAGATGTTAAAATACCCAAGTATGGAGATTTGCAGCACTCTTGGTACACTAGCCAACAACACGAGTTGCTTAGAGAGAGAAGCCAACGCAACATACAACAAAAGAAAGTCACTGGCAACCAACCAACCAGGATGGGGTTTACACACAGCCCGTGGGCAGGTCAGCAGCACATCCACGACACATAAGTATATAGACTTCACGAAGAAACATCGACAAAGGACAACAAGTTTCGTTTACAGGGCTATGAGACCAAAGTACCGCCGCGAAAATCCTCGTCTGGTTTCACGCACGCCCTCTAATGCCAGACACCCTTTGAACAACGCCACATCTTCAGAGACACATACGCACCATAATGTAAGGGATCACATGGGATCACAATCCTTCCCCTTCAATTGTCATTACTTAGGACCACAGGCCGCGATCTGATCCTCCAGCTGCGTCAAAAGATAAATAATAGGCCAATGATTAACATATGTACCTTCCCAAAAATGATTGTGACAAGTCTATTGCAATTAATGGTGCTCAAGTCCCATCATTTCACTAATCAGCCATGTTACAAATTGGTCGGTTTCTTATTTGGTATTTGCCAAAGATTTTAAGCGGGGAAACAAAGAAGTTCTACTGCTTTTTAAGAGCTACCACACATATCTACCAAATGTGGTGACAGAATTACGACATAAACACTCAACGGCTAGATGAAACTTTCAGAGACCTCAAACAAAGTACTCCAAAACCAAACATCGACAGAATAAGATTAAGTATTTAAGGTTGTTGTTTTCTCTCAATCTTAAACTATATATGGCCAATCCATGGATTATGAAACTAGTGAGAAGTTGGTATCAAAATACAACATTAGGCACATAAGGTCCTACCTGCATCATGATCTCCACATCATTGCGTACAATACAGTACAAATTCCTAACAAGATCCAATGACACAAGGCACCTGAAATAATGCAAAAAGATCACACAGTCAAATTCTAGAGAAGTTAACAGAACTGACTTGAAATGGTTCTGAAATTCTAACCCTCAATTTAAGAAAGACACTGGCCATATTGAAATTTTGTTGTGTTATAAACAGAAGACAAGGGCCAGCAAATTACAAGAGAATCATAAAAAAATAGCATATTCAGATAATGAACCGAGTAATATCAACATGATTGCAGATGAAGCGAGAAAGCAAAGCAGGTTACTTATATACGATGTTAGATTGGTATGAGCTGAATACAGTGACTTTACATTGAGAAATTGTAAAATATTGCTAAGAAATAATTATTGTGGAACATATCTAAAAATAAATCGATTTCTGACCCTTGTTTGCATTTTATTGCATAGAAATCGCCGAAATGCATGCAGGCGAGTTTCACTTGCTGTGCACCAACACTGAAACATGCAGAACACACGCTGATCAGAAAATTAGAAACTTATTAAACAGTGAGGCATGTTGATACACATAAGCATATTTGGGACATCATAATTAATAATATTCTCAAGGAACCATTTCCTAACATGATTGTCAACTCAATAAACTGTTTGATGAACCAGAAAAACACCATTGTCGTTATATGTAGTAGCAGTACTACCAGCATGTACACAAAACGAAAAAGTTTTTCTTGCCTGACCATGACATTGTCATGAATACCGACAATCCCGTTACATGAAACACAACCAAATTCAGGTCTTCTAATTTTGGATACACACCATTCAAATGACGCCCATGAGATATATACACAACACCCTGCTGCTGACACACCTGAATTGAAACAAAATTGTTCCAATGACGAAACAGAAAAAATGGCCATTGGGTATACGTAGAATAGCAGATCATTAATACCAGCCATGCTTATAAAACGACAATTTTTTACATTGTCGACCTAGAATAATAGCACTGCGCGACAAAAGCTCCCCACGCCAAGCTATACCATTGCGATCAGCAGGAGTACCAACAATTCCGGTACATGAGATATACGATTAAACTCAGCTCTTCTACCTATGGCTATACGACGTCCGCCGCAAACAACACGAACCCCGTGCGGTCATGCCCCATGAGGTGCACACCCTGTGCCGGCACACCCGAATAAAAACAACATCGGTGTCGTGGACAAACAAGAAAAACCACTATTAGTGATGCACAGGATAGAAGATGATTAATACCAGACATATTCGCAAAACGACAACACTTTATCATCACCATAAAATTAAGATTTATCGGGATACCGATATTCTGTAACAGGAAACTTGACTAAACTCGATTCTTCTGATTAACTATGGCTACACCACAGTGCAAGCGACGATTTTCTTTTACGAATAGAATCCATTATTGCCCAGTACAAACAGATCTGAATCGCGGGCCAACACGCATTAATTATACAGTGAAAAATAAGCTGGTGGAAGAGAATTAATGTATTGATGCTGGTCATCGATCACCTGGAGGCGCACTCCATGAGCTGTTGCGTCAGGGCTTCCACTTCGTCAATGTCCACTTCCGGCTCCTCCCTGTAAATTCAAGAGCAGGCAAGATGAGTCAGTACCCGAGACCGAGAGTAGAGGGAGAGATAGAGGGCGTCAGGGCGGACATCCGGATGTCGATGTCGTGGAGGATCTCGTAGGCGTCGTTGATGAAGAGGCGGGCGACCTCGCTGGCGGTGCCGTCCTCCCGCAGTTGCTCGAAGGTCTCCTCCTCCACCACGCCCTGGATCGACAGCGACCACGCACGCCAAGGCAAAGGCAAGGGCCAAGTCAGCCGGAGGCCAGCCAAGCCAAAACCCAGAACCACACGACTGGAGAGGAGGGGAGTGGGCTCACCTCGGCATACATTCTGGAGATGTGGGCGTTGAGCCGGGCTCTCAGTGCTGCGGCTGCCATAGCAAGGCGAGGCGAGGTCCGGCAGTCCGGGGGGCTGAGCGGTGGAGACCGGGGGAATTCGGCTGCGGATGCGGAGTGAACGAGGACGGGAGGAGGAGCGGAGGTTTGTATAGCTGGGCTCATGAGGTCTCTCACGTAGGCGTTTGGCTGGCAGGGCAGCGAGTGCTGTATTAGCTGTACTGCGTGCGATGCATGCATGCATGGAGCCACCAGTTGTGTGTCCACGGAAGCCAGCGTCGGTTACTGGTCGACTCGAGACGGCCGCCCAAACAAGATTGCGGTATGGGCTCTGCACACCGATGCCGCTCCCAAAATGGGCCAGTCCGTGCATTGCAGAACGAACAACTCAGTCTGCTAGCTTTCTTTTACACCGTAAAACTTCTTTTATTAGTGAATGCCTAAGCGTTGCTACGGGATAGAATGCACATAAATAAATAATTAAGACCGTCTTTAAGGTCGAACCTTATTTCTTCGTCATACGTCCGGGCGTCTTCGGATATCTAACAGACGCCCAACGGACTCTCCAAAATTCAACCGTGATAGTCCAGCCTCCCCCAAATCCAACCCATATGTGAAGGAGAAATATGATTGTCCAGACTATCCGCCATGTTATGTTCATACACAGTCCGAACACAAAAATCCTGGCCCACAGTGCACCCTTCGTTTTTTCCTGCAGGACCCACCCCTTCTCGCTCAGTTTCCCGCTGTATTGGGACATTTGTCGCTAAAGCCCCCTCCTTTATAGCCGAATGACACCCACCTCATCTTCGCCATGACGCCCTCTCTCCTTCACACAGTACTTCCCCACGAATTGTTAACGAGGAGTCGCCTGGCCTGCTCTTTGCCATGATCCCACCACACACGTGTTCGTGCCGATCCGCCACCGCCATCATGGGAACGAGGTGTGTTGGCTCCCAGAGAAGAAGGCAAATCCGTTGTCTCCTATATCATTGCCACGCTGTACTCCCTCGGTCCTAAAATTCTTGTCTTATATTTGTCTAAATATGGATGTATCATGTCACGTTTTAATATTAGATACATCCATATCTAGACTAATCTAAGACAAGAATTTTGGGATGGAGGGAATAACATACAGCTGAATATCATCCATTACCACGAAACAAAAATATGATGTCCATTGTTGGCCATATGCAACTGATACGCCATTGTGTTTGTTATTAAATCTTCAAGCAATGCATTTATCTGGTTTTGGACATTCAGTTATGCCAATTCTAGATCAGAACTGCAGATATTTTCATGACCGATTAAAGTAAGTCCCTATAAAACATTGCTATTTGCGATGGAAGATCCTCCATATGCACTTCAAATGTTTGACATCACCACATTAGTGAGTGAACTGTCTTTCTCCACTATGGTGGCACTTCTTTATTCCTAAGAACTGGATTCATGCTATTTACAAACTACAAATAGAAGAACGGTATACAAAATATACAAAATTTATTCCATCTACAAAAATCAAATCGCAGAAGCATCCATGCTAATCTGAATCACCCTCAGATAATTTTGTCTTCCCAACCTTGTTTTCGGACGAACGGCCATCATGTTGAGCTAAACGAAGCGGATGGCGACGGGCCATGTTGTTCCCTACCCACCGCAGCCCACTTCCAAACACCGCCATCCCTGTTCACTGCTGGGCTGCCGGCCCCAACTCTCAAGCCCCTGCTCGTCCTCGAGCCGGTGTGCCCACGGATCGACACACTGCGCCTGTACCCGCCACCGTTGTGCTATTGTAGTATGTGTGATGAACAAATGTAGGAGGGCAACTGCGATTACAAAATAGTATAACAGAGCGAGTTACGGCCATCCACAGCGATTTGACGTGGCCAACCATCGGATCGCACATACGAACGCACCGGATTGGTTGATCGTCCCACCACACCCATCACGATCCTTTTTTTCTGTTGCCCCATGCCTCATCGCCGGCCCAACGTGCCGGGCCGCTGCTCGGAGGATGAGCTGGGCACTCTCTCATCAACTGGACCAATAAACTGTTAACTGGGCCTTCATACTAGCCCAGATTTATT